>VZTH01010807.1:3756-40610 GCA_013397815.1 Aleadryas rufinucha
GAGGGGGGGGGGGGGGGGGGGAAGACACACAGACAAACCCCAAAACCCAACAACTTTCAATTATCACCTTTGCACGCCACCCCCACTGGCACCAGCCGGCGCGGGAGTGCCTGCGTTAGCTTGTCTCGAGTTACAATTTCCTCGGGGCACGGACTACACCTATGTGTGTGTTTGGGTAATAATGATCCGACTGGTTGTGATGAATCCCCGCCTCATCCTATCTGTAGCTAGAAGGGAGCGAAGTCACCGGGAACATCTCCCAGTTTCCTTAGAAAGTCTCGTTCTGCGAGTTCCTGCCCCGCCAGAGCCGCCGAGTGCCACCGCGGCGGCACCTCGCAGGCAACGCTGCTTTTAATATATAGTGCTGTGGCCTCGTGGAGTGTTTAATTCTTGTCTCGAGCCCAGAAAATAACCGTCTTGGCTTATTTATTATTTTATTTATTTTTTTTTTGTTTTCGTTTCTCATCAGGTGACTCTCAGCGCCGCGTTTCGGGACACGTGAAGTGCGAGGCTGGCGGGTAATTCAGCGCTGGTGGCAAAGGGCTGAGCGCCTGCGGTGTCTGAAGGCATGAACTCTGCAGGGTTTGATCTCACTCTGTGCAGAGGGTTCATAACCAGCTGGAACAATGGGCTGTTATTTAAGAAAAACACCTTTTTAGTGTTTCCACGTGTCAGCAGAAAGCTGAGGGACGGAACCACCGAAACACCAAGCTTTGTGTGCGCACACGTCCACGGATGGGATAAATGGGAATTGTGGTGGATTCAGCTCGCTCCTGAAGTCTTTGAAATGATTCAAAATACACCAAAACTTGAAATAATGTGACTTCTCCTTCCCACCTGAAAAATTATTAAAATGAAACAAAGCCAACACTTTATTTGTACAGGAACTGGTGTGAAAAGCTTGGCTTTTGCACCACGCTTTGACATCTCCATTTCCAGGTGTGTGGTGTGAGTGCATGTGAGCTGAGGTCAGCCTGAGATATAAATTAAATAAAGGAGCATTTAATTCTTGCTAGGCTGATCTTTCCCCTGGAGAAACGTCATGAATGGAACAAAAAGAATGGTGCTGTTTCAACAAGGAACTCAGAAAGAAAATAAAGCATTAAAAAGAGAATCAAATCTAAAAAAGAAAAGAAACACTCTTTGTATCCAAAGAAGAAAGGGAGCCAGATCTCCTGTGAGCACCATCCTTTCAAAGGGACCTGCCTTCTGCACAAGTGCGTAATTTGCTTATTTTCAAAGAAATTTTAGTGATGTTGAGGGCAAATTAATAACACTGCTCCAGCCTCCCAGGGCTTGTCTGAACAAGAAAAGTTGTTAATGTTTAATATGAGGTAAAATTTTAATCCATTTCATTAAACTCTGCAGATATTCTTAGTTCGTTTTTAAGCAGGATTAGCCATGTTTACCTCAAGTCAAGTAAGCACAAGTATAACGTCAACTGATATAAGCCTTGCTTAAATTAAAGGAAGAATAACTAGCAAGGCTTAGGGGAGGGAGGGAAAAGCCCATTGAAGCTTTTATTTAAAACAAAAAAATGGGGATTTTTTTTTTCTTTACAAGGTATTTCTTTCCATGGGAAAACAATAAAACCCAGAAAAAGTCTATGAAAGTTTTGCTTGTAAATGATGAGACGGTTGCAGCTGAAAAAACACTGCTTAATTCAGGAGAGGTAATTCTTTTCAGCAGGGCCAGTCTAAGCATCCCCTTGGATGGGTTTGGGGGGAGTCTGGGCCTGTTAGATGTGGCAGTTCCAACTCACCCATCTAAGAGTCACCAACACTGGCCATCAACGCTCCAGCCCTCGCTCAGGAATCATCCAGCAGCTCTTAGATCTAGCCTTGTAGCCTATGGCCAAGGTACTGCAAGTCTTTTAGGGAGAAATCCAGGCTCAATGTGAAGGTGCCAGATTAAATCGGATTTACCACATCCCTTGGCCAGCTGTCCCACCAGCTCATTGGGCTCACTGTTAAAAACACTGTTAAAAACCCTAATACTTCCCTTGGTTTTCATTAATAACTGCTTCTGTGTTCCCATGCCCCACATCCCTTTCCTTTTATTTATCAAAAAAAAGAAAAAGCTTTTTCTTATTAAATTGTGCCATTTTCCCAGAGCTGAATCCCCTGGTTAACTTTTCATGGGGTTTCCTCACAAATAATGCTTCTCGGTTTAAAACTTGCTCAGGCTTTTGCTTCCTCTGCAAGAAAACAAGAAATGCTGCAAGTTAACACAAAGTCAGTGAGGAAGGGACCAGCTGGGGACCAATTTTCCTCTGCACAAGCAATTAAGTAGGAGCACCTTCTGCTTGTAGGTCAGATTTAATCTGATGCTCTTCTAGAGGAGAGATTCCTTATCAGGTCTTAACCCCTCCACCTTCCAGGCCCTGGGAGAATACAGGCTTGACAGCATTTGCCCTCCTTCAGCCTTCTTCAGTCAGGCACCTTATCTGCCAGACCTGGGGGTAACTCTGAACTCTGGGCACCCCTGAACAGCAGATAACCCTGCCCATGGGGTTTTCTGTAGCTGCAGAAAAGGCCCCTTTTAAAAGTGAGCATTAATGGCTTTCCATGTCTAAGATGAGTTTCACCAAGCAGTGCTGAGGGTGGGCAGCGTTTCCAAGCTTGTGTGGGGTGGGATAAATCACTTTATACTTGGTATAAATTAGGTATGGCACTATTAGACGGGTGAACTGGGTCACCACGAGTTAGGGTTGGGTGTATTCAGCAAAACTCTTCGAGGTTTGAAGGTGACTCCTTGGGGTGATGTGAAGCTGCAGGGTTAAGCCATGGAAAGAAGGTTCAGTGTGGATTGACAGGCACCTTCAAACTCACACAGCACAGCTGCCTCCAACCACCTCAGCTTTCCAAAGGAGCTGCAAAGGAACTGGAAGTCACCTCTGTGCTAAATTCTTGCACTGCAGCTGATATTCCAGCAGAGACAAATGCAGATGTGACCTTGCAGTGAGCACAGAGCAGCGCCCTGGGCTGAGAGTGAATAACTGCACAGACACCAGTGAATGTGAGCTGAACAAAAGGCTGCAGGACGCTTTCCACCTGTGCTGCCAGGCTGGAGGGGTGAGGGGAGGGATGCTAAACACAGGGTTACATCTTCAGTTTCATTACTTACAGACAAAGTATTCAAATAACTGTGCGCCTGCTCCCTGCCTGAACTGGCATGAAAATAGGAAGACAATTGCCTGGCTGAGCTCTTGGAGGAAGATTTGAATAAAGAAGGCAAGTTTACCGGAGGCACTAAGCCATGCATGTCTTATCTTGCAACGAAGCTCTGCAGAAGCAGCCGGGCTGGGCACCGAGCAGGTGGATTAACTGTTCAGGGGAAAGACATGGAAAGCAGCTTTCTTGCAGAGCAGGTCTCCATGCCAATGAGTCCGAGGCAGTGCGGATTAGTGCTTAAACTAATGAGCCAGCCGCCAGACCTCACTGGGAGAAGATATTAGCACATAGCGGGACAGCCTTCGACAGGCTGGCACCTCTGCATGCAGCCAGAGGCTCTGGGAGAGAGCAGCCTGCCTGTAGCCAACCTCCCAAAAATACACATTGTGCTTTAATGGGAGCCTAACACAAACACTGCCAGCGCAGGACCTGTAATGAGCTTCCAGTTTGCCTCAGGACGTTTTCTCCCAGTTTGGTTATATTTATGAGCAGCTATTTTTGCTTAAGTAGAGAAAGGGGGGAAAAATGGCATGGGCAGAGCTCCACTTACCCCTGCACCCACAGTGGTGGAGGGGTGACCTTTTGGGGTGGTGCATGTCCACTCATCAGCTCTTGTGCTTTATTTTTTTTAGGAGGGGAAATATAGACATTTTCACAGATAAAAGCCAGGCAATCAAAGGGTTTATTAAACAGAAAATGAGCTCAAGAACAAAGAGAGGCAAACCTAAGGTGCCAAGGTGAACAGGAGTGGGTTGAGGTTGGGGCATGGGGGTGGGTTTGGCTGTAAGGCAGTCATCCTGCTCCACCCATGGAAAACCTTTGGTGGGTGGGTTTGGGTTCTCCAGGAAACCGGAGTCAGAAGGGAAGTGTATCCTCAAGGGACACCCCTGTGGCATTTCCCCCCATCTGCACTATCAACCAGGTTACCTACCCTGTGAGGGGGAAGCCAATCTGCTGGTATTTCTACTTGCCAAAAATGCTTGGGGTTTCTCCTCGCCATTCCTCACTTTATTAAGGTGGCTTTGAGTTTGGGGTTTTCCCTTGAGAAATTCCAGTATTTCACTGTGTGCTTTCCTTCTGAATTGAGTCAGAAAATCAAAATATTAACTTTTTTTATTTTTTCCCCTCATGGAATGGGGAATTCCGAACAATCCCTGTTAGGAAATGTTAAATATTTTTTGTGCAAATCTCTTTGCCCATCTAGTGCAGCCCCACATAGCCCCAGACACTTATCACAGAAGTGCCCTTGACTCTGACATCACTTACAACCTCAAAGCAGTCAAGGAACACATTTTTTTCTTTCCTTCAATGCTTCAAGACGCGGTACGAGCAGGAAAACGAGATTAATTGTTTTAAAGTGTGGTGAGCTCGTGCTCACCGACAGCAGCTGTGCGAGTGCATTTGCTTTTACCACCGTCCCGTGAGATACTGCCTGGAGTGCCACTCCCGAGCTCAGGAAAGCTTGGTTCTCCTGGCACTGCCGCTGGGTGCCTCAGCAGGGATTACCTGTCTCCTTCTCCCCTCGAGCCGTGCTAATCGAACCTCAGGGTTCAGAGGATGCTTAGCAAAGGTGAGGCCATCCCCGTGGCTGAAGCCTCAGGGGAAGGTGCTTTTGTTGTAATGACCCATTTCCTCTCCCTAGAGCAATGCAGGGAGCTAAAGTGGGAGCAAATATTCCGACAGTAATGAAGTGATGGGGTTAAAATGACTCCTCCGGTAACACGCTTCGCCCAGCTCTGGTTTCACGTTTAGTTTGCTGTGCAGCATCTGCCAAGCACCTACAGACCTCTGTGAACCCCGGGGGTGTTTCGCGAGGTTATTCAGGCCCTCTGCTCTTTCAGATTTTAACAGGAGCTGGCGCTACCCGGGCAAAAGGGGTCTAAATAACCTTTTATGTACAGACCCCGAGTCCTGAGCATGAGCCCTGCGCCCATACTCTGCTGCCATAAACAGCAGGGATCACACGGCGCTCAATCTGCACAAACCCATCATAACGTGATAAAAGTCAAGCGAAACATCCTTCACCTCCTGCAAATAACTCAGGCCAGAGTCAAAATAAGTGCCAGCAGAAAGAGCGTGTTCCTGCAGCACCGGGATTTCCGGGAATGCTGCTTTCCCTACCCAAAACCCTCTGCTGTCCGAAGGCTCTCGGCGTTTGAGCAAAGCGGGGCTGAGCCAGAGTGAGAACTCGCTGCCGGGGCCTGGCAGCACATGTTTCACATTAAGGAGCTGTTTGAGGGGCCTATGTGGCTTAGTGGGTAAATCATCAGGTTTGTCCCCTTGCAGCTCACATGTCCAGAATAGCCTGTGGTCCTAAAGGAGGAAAAACCTCGGCCTAAGCTCAATGGTTGCCGTCACGGAGGTTCTGTTCTGGTGTGAAACAGCCGGTGGTGCAGAGCTCTGCGGGATGGACCCGTGGGGAACCCCAGCCCCACCTAATGTGGGACCGTGGGAGCAGTTTTAGGATGTGAGAGTGCCAGTCCTGCCATCCACGGCTTCTCTGTGGGTCCCCTCCTCCAGCCACAACCTCGGGAGAGAACGGAAACGTGGGAAAAGAGATGAAAACTCATTGAACACAAACCCGAGGATCTAGCACATAAATAGCAAAGGAAGGAGAGATAAATACTATGATAGCCTTTAAATATCTGCGAAGGAAACCAGGCAGGAGCCAGTTTGGCTACAGGGGGACGGCTGGAAGCAAAGGATGGATGATCCCGATCTCACCCAGTGGCTAAGTGGATTCGTAACCACCGTTTTCACAAAAAAGTAAAAGAAGCTGAATGATCAGGTTCATTTTCCTGGGTGGGGGAAAGAACTGCTAAAAGCCTTTAATAGCTCCTGTTCAGGCAATCGTGATTATGAGCAGCTGGGAGGAAGCCGGGCCTGAAGTGTGAGATGCCAGACTTGAACGTGGTAAACAGGGGCAGGGGAATATTTGTTTTGACAGCACGCTCAGTACACAGGAAACATCAAGCAATGAGACTGCACAGGAGTTCCCAGTCCTATATTTAAGAGCAAATCAAACTAAGGGAGGACCCTGCAAATTACAGACATCTACAAATAACCCCAGACCTTTTGTCTCAGCTGTGGGAAGATCCTGAGGACACTGATAACAGACACTGCGTTGCACAACCTTGGGAAAGCAGGGGGCCTGCTGGTGTGTCCACTCTGCCCAGGATCTTGGCTCTGACTCTGGTTACAGGCTGCAGGGCAAGGTGGAGAAAGCCCAGGAGAGGATAATTATGGAACAACCTGTTGATGGAGGAAGTGGCTTCCCAACCTCCCTTTACTTAGGGCTTGAGTCCTGCTCCAAAGCAGGAAGATTTATAGCCCTCCCCATGGTTGTGTTGTGTTCTCCTTCTGGCCAGATTAGTTTAATAAATGAGAGGTAGGGAAAAAAACTGCTGAAAAGCAAATCCCCTACAGCGGAGCTGTGTCACATCATTAAATAAGGACACTTTTTACTTAAGAGGAGTTGTTTGACCCATAATTACAGCTAAACTCCCATTTGGCTTTCGGTCTATGGGGGCTTCTCCTGTAATTTTAACTGGATGCAGCATCTGAATCCTCACCCTCCATTTTCCAGGGCAGCACAAAGTGATTATATAATGTTAAACAGCAGCTGTTTTTCAGGCTGGAAGGGGCTCTTTGCTGCTGTTATAGACAGCCTCTCTCTGAAATCAAACACTCTCTGTAAATGTCAAATAGCACTGGGCTCCCATTCCTGAGGTCTGCACACAATTCATTGTGGCAAAACACAGGCTGAAAACTGACCTGACTTGTGTGACACAATGAGTATCGACTGGGAATTTCCTAATCCCAGCATCACTGGGGCATCTGGAGCTCAGAAGATTGTCACAGTGTCCTGAAACATGGGTTAACAGCAGTATTTACTGTCCCCCAAGACTGGATTGGGCATAGCAAGAATTCAATGACATGTTTGGCCTTGTTGCCTCATCACCATTTTGATCTAAACCAATTATGAATCTATAAATCAGCTCCGAGGTCAGCAGGCAGCTTCTTTGGTGATAATAATAATTACATTCCTTGCATTTACACTGTATTTTTCACTTGTAGATCACAAGAGACTTCATCAAAGCAGGCAGCAGTCATCACTTCCCTTTATTAGCAGCAGGGAAGATGAGGTGCAGGGAAGGTAAACGCCACATTTGTCCCAAACTTGGGGTCAGGTGAGGGGGATGGCAGCAATTAGGAGCTCTGTGGGACCTTATTCAAAGGAGAAGCCACATCTGCTGACCCACTCAGAGTGGATTAGCATGGACTGCTCAAAATCTAATGGTGAGAAGACAAATGAGAAGTTCTGGACTAACTACTTCAGCTTTGTCCCTTATTTGTTCTTGTTTTCTTCCAAAACAAACATTTCATGGCAACCAGCTCTTTCTAACTGAGCTCTCCTGCAGAAAGGTTTCTTGCCATCACAAGGTGCTTTGTGGTCCGAAAAATCTGTGTATTTGGCCACAAAGGTCCTTGGTGGAGATGTGGGAACCCCAGACCTGTGTCAGAATTCGTGGCCAAATCTCCCCATCCCTGACGAAACTTCTGGTCATGGTCTCACCAGATTGGTGCAGTTGGTCTGTGCTGCTCACAAAGGTCTGGTTCATCTGGCCAAAATAACTGCATTCCTGCTTTAGTTATTCCTAAAAAAAATAAAAAAGGTATTTAAAATCATTTGATCCCCCAGTGTTTGGATTGTGACCGGCTGTGGGACAAGACACGAGCTGTCTTCCTCTCTGGAAGCTTTGAAAGGTGTTGGTCTCACATCCACTTCCCGGAGAACAGGGCTACGTTTTGATTCCTCAGCAAATTTTTCTGCCTGTCCTCATGTGGGAAATTTCCTGTCCATATTTAAGCCTTGCACAGCCTCTTTCTGCTGTCACTCCCTCTAACAATAGAGTTGCAGAAAAGGGAGTAAAACCCAAAAAGACAAGCCTGTAAAAATGTCCCCTGCATTACACCCTTAAGAAAAACATTAACAGTGCATTATCCAATTGAAAATTTCCTTTCACATCACTTTTAATCAGAACTCCAGTTTCGTTTTGAATTTGAGGTCTGGGAAAAATAGCAATTTTTTAAAATAAGAAATGTGTTCTTGGGGAAAAAAAAGCCCATCCGACCACCAAAAAACCTCCTCTTGATTCTCCCCGAGCAATTCTTCAGTACTTGATCTGGAGTAATTTATAATGCATAAAGTAATTTGTGATTTGCATGCAGCCATCTTTGGGCTTTTGCCTGTAGTTGTGCAAAGTTCTGGCAAAAATATCCCCAGCAAGAGTTATTTCAGTTTTTGATTCCCATTTTGGTGTCAGCAAGGAACTGAGATCTCGAAGATGGAGAGAAGCTATTCCTCATAATTTTGGAAGTCTACGTGTCATTTAATTGCCTGAATCAACTCTGAAAGCTTTATTGCTATTATTGTCCTGGCCTCCTTCACTGGAACTCCTAAGAAATGAGGAGTTTGCAAATTAGGGACAAAAGAAAGCCTGACATCTCAGCTTTTTTTCTATACAAAGGTGCATTTTGCAACTTTAATTCCTCTTGCTTGGTTTCTATTCATTCAGTTTCGCATTTGAGGAGAGGCAGGTTCACAACAAATGCCAAATTAGCTCTGCAGAGCTCTGTGCTTTGCATTGGTTTGGTTTTTCTTTCCCCCCCAAAAAAAAACAGCAGGTCTACTGCAAAGCAAACGGTTTCAGACTCACAAACCCCAAACAAAACCCTGACCTGGAGGCAAAACCCCCTCGTGTCCTGCAGAAGCAGCAGAGCGTTTTATGGCGAGGAGGAGCAGCAATTTTTGGGGCACCAGGGCTGTGCTTGCTGGCAGCTCCCGGGACAGATTTATTTGTGTCTCCACCGAGTTTTGTGCAACACTCGCCAAGTTTCATGTCCCCAGCAGACCTGAAAAGTACATTGTTTTCTGCTTCACAGGGCTCCCAAGGGCAGGGAGAGGAATCAAACCCCATCCTGAGTGGGGCCGCTTGCCCGCAGTGGAGGAGGATCTGGCATGGAGGTGCGAATGTGCCGAATAAAACCATCCCGGTGGGAAAGCCCCTTTTCCGGTGGAGCCCATCTAAATACCAGTTCTCCATGACAGCCCATGCTTAGGCTGGATAAACCAGCAAAGGATCTTTGCATTGATTTCACTTCCCTAACGAATATTCCCCATATCCCACCTCAGGAGCACCAGCAGCTGCCTGGGGAACCAGTGCTGGAACTGGAGGAGAGCACAGCGCCCTGCAGAGCAACCACCAAGTCCTTCAGAATCTGATATGGAGGCAGAAGAGAGAAGAGGAGCCAGCTTTCCTCGGGAGATAGGACTGCCAGACCCGGGGGGGACAAATCTTGCTGGCCTGGCAGGTGATTGCCACCCCCAGAGGAGGCTGCAAAGAGAAGCCCCCGACAGCCAAGCACCGCGAACCCTCCTCTCCTTCCGAGGAGATAAAACCAGCCCACGGACAGCGCAAGTTTAAGCTGATTTAGACACAGCTGGTGTGCTGGGAGCCGAAGGTAATTTATTTCTCTTGGCTGATGACCCGCTCCCTTCGAGGGCTGCGTTTTCCAAGCGCTCTCCGCTTGGCCGCAACGTTTGTACCTCTGGCAGTTATTGTTATTTTAATATTAGGCTAAGAGCTAATGTATTAGGCTAATATATTAAGCTGGTAAACTCTTTAGCCAGCCTGTCCTGGTGACACATGAAGGAGATTTTATAGATAGGCTTTTCAAACCCAGCTCAGCCCTGGTCTGGCGTTTAACCACGGCTTGCAGAACATAATGGCTGAATGCATTTCGCCCATGCCCACAATAACTCTCTTTGACAGCAGAAGAAGTTCCAATAAACATGTCATTCAAACGCGGATGTATTTCAGTAAAAATTAGTGAAACTGATGCTGTGAATAACCTGCAGTGCAGTTGCAATCGCTCTCCCATCAGCCAGGACCGAGATGATTAACACCAGACCAGCCACGATATTTATATTGCTCGGATCACGGTGTGTCATAAGCAAATGCGAAATTGGGTACTCCATCGGAACAGCAGGGATGGGAAGAGCCACGTAATGAGCCGGTTTTACGGGGAGAAACAAATGGGATTGTAACACAACCCTGGGAACAAGGGAGTGCTTCCAGGAGGGGCGAGGGAGCAGGACAGCAGTGTGTGAGAGCAGTGCTGAGGATGACTTTGGGGTTAAATCAAGTAATTTATATAAACAGAGGTGTTGGGTGTTTTCTTGCCATGACATAGCACGCATTTGAATAAATGCTGTGAACAACATACCCCCAAACCTGGCCAGCTTGGGAGAGCATTTTATTAAGTCGAGAATTTTTGTTTATTTCTGCTAAAATAATCCCCTGCCAATTTTTTTTTTTTATTATTATTATCCTTTCTCCATCCCTTCTATTTTATCCATAACAGGGTTCCCTCCTGTGAATCTGCCCCTGCAAGCAGTGAGTCCCTCCCCCACCTGTGGCCCCTTTCCACCGAGCGCTATTTTGTAAGATCTCTTGTCACCAGGACTCTGCGAAGACTTAGGCATGTAATGGGAAACATGTGTCTTTCCCTGGCGCTTGCAATCTTACCCCGAGGAGCTCCAGCGAGGGCTGAAATGGGAGTGCTCTCTGTGGAGTCAGGGAGCTGATGGAGAGGGGGGAGATTTTGGAGCAGGAGACAGCAGCTTGGGTGTTTTTTGTTGTTTGCTCCCAGAAGTGCGGGATCTCGCACGATAACGATAGTGGCAAACGGTGGTTTCTGCTGGGGAGGTGGGGGATTGTTGGGCAGCAGCGCTTGGGACAAGCAGCCCAGACAAAAGGGAGCAAGGGACACTATAAATGGCTTTTTGGAAGATGGCAAAAGCAAAGTGATGGGAAAACAACCCCCAGATTGGAGCCTCAGCCCACCACAGTTCTGCACATTTTCCTGAGCAAGAGAAAAACAGAGGAAGGAGCTGAAGAAGATACACAGAGGTTGGGAAATCATCGGGGTTGTAAAGTTATTTTTTCGTGAATCATCACCATTAAAAAGAAAAGTGGTCATCATGATACTGCATGAACGGTATATGACATGTATCATACACATAATATATGGGATAACTGGCCCCATTCCTCATTGTTATTCCTTCTGGGTGACTTAATCTGTACTCTTCTGGACAAAGTTGATCCTGCAGAGAAAGTGGTGCGTGCACAAGGATGTCAAGCTCAAAGTGGATGAGGTTTACTCCAGTGATTAAACCTACTCATCACCTCACCCTCCTCCTTCTATTTTTCTGGGGTACCAGCCAGAAATACAGTCCAGAGCAATCAGGACCCAGACCCAATTGTCATATCTGAAATCTGAGTGTGACTTGGCCTCATCTGGGATCAAACACCGGAATAACAAAGCACGCAGGATCTGGCTGGTGTCTGACAGCCAGTGCTTCTGGGTTTCCAACAGCCAAATTCATTCTGAGGAAAAAAAAAATACAAAAAAAAAAAGTCAGGCTGAAGCTGAGGCACGTTGTTGTTTCCTTACGAGTTCACTTGCAAAGGTCACCGCTCCTCTCCCCCTCCCCAGTCTCTCTCTCTCTCTCTCTGCAACTCTTTTGTTTGTGCAAGACTTCAGGAATTAAAACCTCATTTCAAGGGTTATGAGTAGACCACAGCAGCGATACATTGCCCTGATTATCAGCAGCAGGCAGCCCTTTAGCTCTGGTGCTGTGCAAGTTCTCTATGGCTTACACTGATTTTTCCTGCCTGTAAATTTTTCTTCAGAGTTAACAGGGACTCCATTGCACGGACTTACCGTGATAAATTACACGGGATTATATTGTTACAGGGAATTGCCATCACCTCAGCAGTAATAGAAAGGAAAGGTTAAAAAAAAAGAGAAGTAGATAAAGAATAGCAAGATGGCTGGGAGTACAGTGAGAAGAGAAATGGCCCTGGTGGGGAAGCTGATAGATGTCTTCCTCAGGTGAAAAGATTCATTTATGGACAGAGCACTCTGGGAAATCTTTGGATGGAAGAGCCAAACTATAGGAAAGTCATTGTCTTTATAAAAAAAAGTGGAGATTTAAGGGTTCCCAGGGGCTTAAGTTTTCTAGATCTGGAGTTCATATTTTGGTGCAATGATGGAAACACCATTTTTAGAAGTGAACAGTGATTTTCAGTGGCCTAACATCTGGGTAGGTAGAGGCAGAGACCTTGGAAGATGCTGGATTTCCCTAAAGAAGCTGTTCCCTCCCCTGGGAAAGTCTGACTTCCTGCAGCAGGACCCCGAAAACCGAGGGAGCCCCAAATCATTCAGTGCTTTTGCAATGGGCACATCATTGATTAAAGGCCTGGTAGAAATGTTATCTTCCCTGGCCTCTTGCATAAGACAGGCTAGATAATTAAATTGTATAATCTTTGCATCAAGCCTGTAATTCCCTGATTGCATTAGAGTATGTCTTTGAGAAAAAGCCCCAGCCTCAATGCCCCCAGAAGCATTTTGCCTCCCTGAGCTGTCTTCACATCAGAAGGGGTCAGACTTTAACGTTTCCACCTCTCATTTTGCACTGATTTTATCTGGGTTCAGCTTCCAGCCCTGGCACCCTTTCTGACGGCTCAGAGAAAGGCTGATTTGCCGCCAGCACCCCGTTCCCTTTCTGTGAGCACCATCCAGCTGTGACGGAGCCACCTCTCGCCCTCCTCGGGGCGCTCAGTGGGTCTGAGATGCTCACCCCAGCCAGGTTTTCAAACACCTTTTTCCAGGCATGTTTTCCTGAACCCTCAATAACTCAGTGATGTCCTCTCCAAAGTGCAGCCGAGCCAGGCACGTTCCCAGCAGTGCCCCACACGGGAGCAGCGAGGCTCGCCCGCTCCTAACGCCAACCTCTGCCTCTCTTTCATTGCTCTATATCATTATGGTGATGTAATAAACATGCAGAGGAGCTCCAGGCACTGGCTGCCTCCTCTGCTGGAAATGCTGCCCCACGTTCTCCCAACTGGATATTATCCTTTGATTATACACATACCAGAGGAACAGCTCCTGATGTCCGTGCAGCTTCTGCACCATGTCCCTGCCTCCCTGGCCTTCCCTTTGCGCTTCCCATCCCACGTTCACACGCTCCCATTACATGCCAAGCCTGTATTTTACTCCCTCTGTTCTTTCCTCAGCCCTTCTTGGTAAGGGAAGTCTTGATTATATGTTTGGCCAAGTGACTTAAATCATAGAAAAAAAAAAAAAGATGAACATTCAGGAGCGTTGCCTTGAGGTCAAAATCCATCAGGATTTAACCTCCATCCCAGGAAACTCCAACTCCAACCCCCTGCCACAAGCCAGCCCGGGGTGTACTGGGTGGAGAGCAAAATCTTACACATGGGCTGCAAACTTCAGGCACTGGGAAGATTCCTGCCCATTTCCAGCAGTGGGAAAATGTACGAGCAGGGAAGTCGTATTTACACAAGTCAAGGAAAACACTGTTTCCTTCTCCGGCAGGAAACAGGAGTTATTCTCAGAGCTTCGGCAAAAGAACGAGAAATTAAATAAAGTGCTGGCAGCCTAAACTTGTTTTATTCCTGTGGTTTTACAATCTCTGAGTAAAAATAAACACATTTTCAATCTCAGGAGAATTATTAGGGTAATAATGGCGGGAGGGGGGGAGTTATTTACAGGCTCCGATGGAATCGCTCCATGAATCATGCGAACTGTAACAACAGATCCAGGGCAAGAAAATTCACATTTATGAAACTGTCTGGTCTGATTCTACTGTACTGGGTGCTCTGGTGCAGCAATACAAGGTTGGGCAAACCCTTGGGTGCTCCCAGCAGGAGTTTTGCCTGGGAGAAGGGTAACGATCAATATTACAGCACCTGATTTCTGTCATTTGGGAGTCTTAATGGATTTTAACGGTGCTGTCCCTCCTTAAGCCTGAGATGCACTCCCGTTGGTGGGTACCAGAGCAAAGGTCATGGGTGAGGGCTCCCATCCCAGGCCTAATATGTTGCTAATTTACATTGCCTTGTGATATCCCGAGATTAAATGCAAATGAGGAATTTGAATCCTCATACCTTGCACTTACCATCTCAGCTATGAAAAAACAATGCAGTTTGGCATTGTTTTTCCTCAGGACAGGAGACCAATAGTCCACATGATCCTTCACCTTCTCTTCTGCCTGGAACAGCTGTGTTTGCCCAGGATATGACAAGGACACCCCTATGGGCAGCACCTTTCCACCTCCTCCAATTCGTGCTTTTCCTGTGAAATTCTATGGTATTGCAAAGGCACTTCTTTTTGGGTTGAATTTCTGTCTACCACTGTGCATTTTCTACATGCCCAAACCACTCATTGTGAATGAATGGAAGAGTTAGGTGTTTATCTAATACATATATATATATATACACACACACACAATATATATAAAATAGAATATATTAAGGCCTATCAGAGGCTTAAAGAGGAACAGCACCATCAATACATGTATTTATATAAAAATAACACATATAGATATATTTACACTGCATGGTTTAGGCATTTAGACATAAATATATTTATCATAGGCATTGCATAATCTGCCCACCGCCAGCAAGAGCTGCAGGTACGAGGACAA
Organism: Aleadryas rufinucha; assembly: GCA_013397815.1. Lineage (NCBI taxonomy): Eukaryota > Metazoa > Chordata > Aves > Passeriformes > Aleadryas > Aleadryas rufinucha. The sequence continues at coordinate 18,508 of VZTH01010807.1, forward strand.
CCCAAAGCAATTACAAGAAATAGCTACAAGAGGTAGTTACAAGGGAAACTACAAGAGGTGGGCACAGGGGTAAGTACCAGAAGTAGGTTCAAGGCTCTCAGCTCTGGGAGCATGAAGGGCAGAGGAAGAGGAGCCTGTGTTTGGATGCCAGGATGGGAATGATGCAGAGAGTCCGGCAGCTCTCTGCAAAGCTCTCACCTTTCTCTGGGATCCCGGGAGACAAAAGCAGATAGCAGCTAAGTGAGAAAATCTTCAGTCGCTCCCCCCTTTCAAGCCGGGAGGAACAGCTCGCCCTGCACAAAGCAATTCCCGAGCTTAGGCTGCTGTTCAAAGGGTAGGGGTTAAACTCGGATGCAAGCCTGTAATTTTTATAAACAAGGCTCATGTTTCCCTTCTGGCGACACATGTATGGAAACCCACGTACGCATGAAGCCCAAGACAGGCACGAGAGGACCATTGAAGCCTCGTTATCTTTGCTTTTGTTCCACTTTCCCGGTGCTTTTTTAATCCCCGCACCGGCACTGCCTTGGGATCGACTCCCTTTTCCAGGACAAGCTTTTCACAGGGCTGAAGGGCTCTTTGTTCTCCTCGGCTGCCCCTCGGCGCTGTTTGTTGTGCCTGTCCCTGGGGTGTGCTTTGCTCTTCCAGAGGGCCAGGAGTGGAGAGGAAGAGGCAGAGGATGTGAACTCCCATGTCGGAACACAAAGAGAGAGAAAGGAGGACCTGTATATCCTTCTGCTAAATGCTCCCTTAGCAGACAGCGAGATTTCCTTGTGTTCAAGAGTAAAACACTAAAAAAAAGGGGCGAGGCAGAGTGGGATGTGAGTTGTTGGGGTGCTGTGGTGCTGGAGTCCTCCCCATGGGTAAGCTTGCAGCCCTTGCTGGCACTGCCATCATCTCAATGCTTGGGTGAACCCTTCAGACTTGCGTGGGAGTCTCCTGTGGGACTTCCAGGTACAAAACCTGCCGGCTCCAGCAGAGCTGCTGCGCGTACCGTGGCAGGGAATGTAAATACATCCGTGCCGATGGCTTGGGAGGGAGCCACGGCCATTCCCAGGCACGCCGGGCTGGAAGGGACCACCTACGTCCCGGGGCTCAGTCACCAGCTCCTCACAAACACCTTCCTCAAGCTGGTCAAGCCCCGACTGCTCGGTGATTTCCTGGTTAGTCCTGCAGCTGCTACCCCTGGCTTATTAAAAGCTTGGCATAAATATTGGAGTCCTTAGGTTTGCCTCAATAGTTTTTTTAAAATTAAAATTCACAGAGCCTTTTTTTTGAGGAGCATCCTGAGTCCGCCATCCACGTGCCATCATCTTGGGTTTTTTTTTAGAAAACTAGCAAAAAATACAGCTAGGATGCACGCTCACTTGTTGCACTGTTCTGCTGGGTGGTTGGTCTGTTTTCCTTGCACTCTTGAGGACAAATACCTGGTGAGGATTTTGTGTTTGGTTGTCCACCATAGGGAGGAAAGTCGTCAATCATTTCACAGCCCTCCTCTCCACGTCTTACGGCCCTGGTGGTCCACAGCTGAAGCCTGAGGACTGTGGGGCTGGTGGTTAGACCAGCCAAGTGCTCTTGTGCTCCTCCCAGCAGGTTGTCGTGACTGATTGAATCATTAAAGTGAGTAATTTGTTGTAACACAAGAACAGCTGAAACACCTTCTGCATCCTCACAATGGTGCTGCTCCACCATCTCCCTTGCCCAAACTGCACAGCCAAGGTCTGAGTCAGATCTTGGAGGTGATCTGGGCCTCCAGATTGTAAAATAAACAATATTTTAGAGGGAGAAAGAATTAATTTCAGTGGGGACAATTTCTCTGCAGCCCAACATGCATTTGGGAAGAACTGGCAAGCTCTAGGCCCCAGGAAAGGGCAGGAAGGAGTTTCATACTTTGTTTCTATTTGCAGGCAGGGCCACCATGAAAACATACTCAAAGTTAGATATTTCAGGGGAAATACATACATATATTTGCAGGGTTGAGCTCGAGGTGCTGTCCAGTGTGGCAGCCCTGCACAAATGTGGTCCCAGGGTAACAGTGATGGGACTTGGGGGTTCTCATGACTCAATGGAGCTGGAGTTACCTTGCATTTATTGTGGATTAAGGTGAGGACATGGACAATTAGTCCATTACAAACTGGTGCTGCCCCTGCCTGGTGGGAACCTGCTGGAGAGGCCGTACCCACGGCAGGAGTGGACGGTGGTTATCTCAAGGTCAGGCGAGCAGGAAACAACCAGGACGATGTGAACATTGTGTGAGTGGGAGCTGCTGGTGGGGCTATCAGAGCTTCCCAGGTCAGGCAGGACACACAGGGAGTCACCCCGTCCCAGAACAAAGCAGGAAGGAGTGAAGATGGCGCCAAAAATCCTGGAGAGAAGGTTCAAAGTCTGGTCAGAGCAACCAGCTCTTGTCAACAGAGAGGGACACGAGCAATACCCATCTGGAGCTCACCCTTGCAGGGTGTCCCTGCCTTGTAGGACCTGCCCTGCTGAGGCTGGAGTTACAGAATCATTTGGTGTCTCCTTGCTTGATATTTATTTATTCCTTCATCTGAGAGCATCGTGGTCCATGGAGGAGCTCACAAGCAAACAACAGCAGGAGCGGTAACAAATCCGCCAGCAGCATCTGGATCTCCTCGAGGGTGAAAACAAACCATGATGTGGCTGCACAGCCATAAAATCAACAGCAGCTCCCAAAAAAGGCCAGAGGACAATGACTTTGCTGCAGCACCAGGCATCAGGACTGTCTTTAAGGGTTAAGGTAGAAAGCTGACAAAACCCTTAATGTTTTTACAGCACACAGACATGTAACATACAATACAGGACAATTCGTTCTATTGATGTCTAAAAATTCTTAATGGAGAAACAGGCTGTTAAAATACAGGATACTTTATAGGTTAGCTCTTCTCCATACTTCATACTCAGGTATTTGCCAAGTTAGCAGAGGATCAGACTTCAAGTCACATTTAGGCTTCTTTAGAGCGGTTTTTCCACTAAAAGCTTAGCTCAAAGACATACATATTAATGAAAAAAGCCATTCATTCTTGTCACACATTTTGTCCTCAGAACAGTTGCAAATCCTGCATATCATTTTTTTTTTCTAATCAAAGGGAAATAAAACATCTTTTATATAGTCAGACAATTGTCCACAGTCTTTCCCCAGAATGGAAAAATGCCCTAAAAATGGAAAGCAGGTGGGGTTTCTCAACAGCAAGTTTCTTCTTCTGCCCTAGCAAAAGAAGGCTGCATCCCTGTTTTCTTTTTTAAAAATTCCATAATCAGTGTGGCTACTAAAAGAGTCCTGTGAGCTGGAGATCTGTTGGAAGTGCTTTTTGGTGCCTGTATTAGCTGTATTTGTCTACAGTTCCTTCAACCAGATGGAGAAAATTTTCTGCTTTCCTGCTGTACCACGGCAACCTTGGCATCCCACCTTTCCTTTCCATTGCTACTGACTCGGGAAGCTCTGCAGATTTCTTTGATGTTGCTGTTGGCTTGGGAGCATCACAGCTGAAGAAGAAACTGGGGACATCTTCAGAGATGTTGGTGGGGCTGGGGGAGAAGGGGCAGTTTGGTTTTTGCTTTAAAGACACCTGAGAAACGCAGAATGTAAGAGGAAGGGGGGAAATGCTCCATTAAATAATCGAGCATTAAATAATCCCCCACTGCAGGACTCAGGGTCTGAAGCTTGTTGTTATTTCACTGAGGATTTGCTTCATTACATCTAAAGATCTTCATGAACTCAGAAGCCTCCTCGGCAGGAACAGAGATGGCAAAACAGGACCCCTCTGGCAAATCCTTTTTTTCACACCCAGGTGGATCCCAACGAGGCACAGAGTCACACCATTATTTCAGACATGGGTTATCAGCAACACACACAAAAATGCGGGGTTAGAGGAGCAACTTCCAGAATAAAAGCTGCTGATAAACCTGGAAATACTCTCAGACCTCCCGTAGCACAGGAACAGCCAGGAATAGTTAAGTGAGTGCCAAAGCAAAACCCTTGACCTGAACAACTGCATATTTCAGAGACATTTAAAACAAAATCTCGGGCTGAACTCAGAGGCATGAGAACAGGATAGAAAATTGAGATGATATTAATGAGGCACAAAAAGGGTCAGAGTTTAGTTTGGGGTCAAATTTTGGGACCTTCCTGACTTTTCTGGATTTTTTTTTTGTTTTGTTTAAGTGCTCTAACTCGGTGGGAAGTACTCAGTGAACACCTCCAGCTTGTTTTCCACTCAGCATCACAGCACCCCTCCCAGATAAACCAGTTTGAACCACCCTTGCTCACTGTGTCAGCTAACGGAGGGGTAAAGGCAGATGAGATGGTTCCATTTCACTGTTTTTCCTCCCACCTTTCTTCTTCACTGCCCGCCACCGATTCCCCTTTCTCCCCCTCTCCTCCCCCCACCTATTAAAATAAAACATCTGCCACAGTTTTAGGACGCTTTGGGCCTTTCCAGGCTGCTACCAGCAAGGACAGGACTTGGCAGGGAGGGAAGCTGAGCGAGAGCCACAGCAGGTGAAGGGTTTTCATTCCCCCGTTACTTCAATCAGCTGCCACGACCACGGGGCGTCCGCGGGAGGCAGCGGCAATGATTTCCAAACCCAAAGGACAGCCCTGGCAGGCCGGGCTGGGGCTTGGCCCCCGAGCTCTGCAGAGCTCAGCTGGTGACTAGTTGCTGCGTCACCCCTTTCTGATTAAATTCCCGTTAAGTTTAAAATAATAACACGTCCTTGGTGGAATGAGAAACTCTGGAAGAAGAAAGAAACGAGCCTTTGCGGGGTTTTTTTCTGGCCAGTGGTGAACTGAGGGCCAGCCCTGAAGAATCATACGGGAAAAAATGGCTCTAGGACCATGATTTTCTTCTGTTAAGGCACAGGGCTTATCCTTGCATTTTCTATGACCACAGAATCCAGATCCACTGGTGAACTAAGACCCTTTATATGATTACGACAAGGAAAAATGCTGGACAAGGCACATAAATTATGATGTGTGAACTATAAGGTACAGAAGCGCCCAAGTCTTTCAGCAGACAGTTTCTCAGAGGGGTTGATCAGAACAACCTGCACATTTCTGTCCAAGATATTTGGTCTGACATTCTGTTCTCCCAGCTCCCTGACCCTTTTTTTCATTATCTGTCTGCTTGCCGTCCTGTGCAGGAGCCAAGCAGATGGAATAGAGGGGCCACCAGGTATTTTGGCATCCCCAGTCACATTCCCTGAAGGAAAATAGGTCCATGTCACTGGATCCCATGCCAGCGAGGTCCTACCACCTATACCACCAAGATTTGTCCATGCAAAAAGTTATTACAGCAGCAATATTGATAATTATGCTAATAATTAATCACCTTGGCTTATGTTTCTTCTCCTGTAGTTCTTACAGTCCTGCTGGGGAGGGAATATTAGTTTGTGTCTAGCCCAATGATAATAACTTACTTGTTTTAGCACTGAAATGGAAGAAACAATCCTAGAAACTTCCATTAGTGGGTCAAAATGAAACTTTTGGCTAGACGTGAGATAAAACTTTTAACTTCATTTGGGGGCCGTATAATCTTTTTGGATAACCTCCTCCTTTGGTTCAAGTTAATTTTTGAAACTGAAGCATGATGAAAAGCAGATCTGAAACAGGTGAACACTCAGAAAACACAACAAAATGAAACATTGCAGCGTTTCCATGGCCAACCTTTGCATTTAAGAAACACTGATAGAAAAGTAGAGATGCTTTCCAGGGCTCTCTCTTTTCACAGGAACTACTCAGCAGATTTGAATCCATTCTCTGTCTTTCTCTTCCCAAAGCCTCATTTGGAGGGATGAACTTATGGCAGAATTTCCCCAGGAGCAGATGTGGCTGAGGCACTTTGGGTCAGCCCTGCTTCCCCTCCATGGACCAACAGCCCACACAGAGCCCCCCAGATTTTGCATGGTGAGTAGCCACGTGCATCACATTCCTAGTGGAAAGTGGAGAGTTTCAGAGCTGCTGAAATTATGGAGGTCATGTTAATAGCAATACCATGCTCAGCTAATTACCTGGTGCTTGGGTCCAAGGTGTGTAAAATAGGAAGTGTAAGACACTGGCAAATACCCATTTTTGCTTGTGATTGCTCATATGACTTCCCTACTCAGAGCTAATTCACATCAAAGTCAGGTTACCTGGGAAAATATTTTAAAAAAAGCAGAAGAGGAAGCTGCAAGTCATCTGGAGATCAGATTGGATTCCTCAGGACCACGAGGTCGGGGCCAAAGGCAGGAATGCAGCATTTAATGGCCTTGCTTATCCCCTCAGTGCTGTATCCCAGAGTTCTTCATGGAGTGCAGTGACAGCAACACCAGCTTGAGGGACAGCACAATAAAAGAGGGCCCCTGCTCCAGGCAGCACAGCCAGGTCACACCAAGGCATCACAGCCTCGTCCCTGCTGCCCAAAGACACATCCCTGGTCACCTGCTGTTCCCACCGTGTGTCTCCTCCATCCACGTGCTCTAGCACACTGATGGCTCCTGGGATGATTTGGCTCAGATTATTCAGGAATTGGAGAGTAAAAGAGAGCTCCTCAAAGCCCTGGGGAGCTCTACCTGGCACGCAGAGAGGGGCTGGCAACACCACCCTCTGCACATGCAGGAGAGGGGAGAAGGAGCTGAGCTATTAATCTTCCGTAATCTAGCTGGAATTAAGTGACAGTGATGGAGTGCTTTGTAATGGACTTCCTGAATCCTCATACAAACGGAGGAAGTGACCACCCTTGACCAGGTTTCTGCTCATGTGGCCTGTTTCCCTGCCTGCATTACACATTTTCCCTTTTGCAATCAGCTGCGACCCAGCTTGAGCAAGGCCAGTGAGTCAAGGCTCAGCCAGCCGGTGGGAATGGCTTCTGGAGGGGCCCTGGGGAGTGGGTTGCAGGGTACCATCGAGCTGAAAGCCTCAGAAAGGTCTGCTGTGTACCAGGAAGGCGGCTCTAGGATGGCCAGCTTCAAGTCCCCATTGCCTGAGGAAATCTGGCCAGTCCCAAAACACTGGGCTCTCCTGGGCACACCAAGAAATGCTGTCCTTGGGCTGTCCCTGTGACATGGAGAATGCCTGGCACTCCTGGTGCCTCTGGTCCCTCCTCAGCAGCAGAGACGTGTCCAACAGAGCCAGCAGCACAGGAGCTACTGGAGCCTTTCGAGCCTTGCTGGGGGAGAGGACGGCTTTATTTTTGGAAAGCATCATCTGGGCTCTATTGTCCCGGCCTATCCATGTCACAAATCCGTGTTGGGGACACCTCCCTGCCTCATGCCGGGCTTGCACAACCCTCCAGCAGCACTGCTGTTGACAGGAGACCACGACCTTCCCTTTGAGGAGCAGTGCTGCCCTGCCAGCTGGGAGCTCTGGCAGACAGGCCCTGGCAGGATTGTGAATTCCCTGCCTCCCACCCAACGAGCCGGCCGAGAACGGACCCCGAAGGCTCCTGTGGAGGAGTCAGAGTGAAACAAAAAAGAGACCACAGCTCACAGCCCCTGGGAACTCCCAGCCACGCCAAAGGGAAGAGCCAGTGGATGCTGCAGACACAGAAGGGCATTTTTGGAGTCTGTTCCCGACCTTGGGCTCAGCACAGTCAGTCTGGCAGCCTGTGTGGGCTCTGCCTCTGGCACCGGGGCTGGCAGGAGCAGGGAACTGCGGGAGAAATAAATCCCTTTTCCAGTCCGGCCCTGGGAGTCTCGCAAGCACAGGGACAAAGAGAGGGATGCAGAGGTGACCTCTTGAGGACACCAAGTACACAGTGAGATGTCTCACCAGCCAGCCCAGCCCTCATTAATATCACCTCCAGGAACAACAGCTGGCCCATCACACCTCAGCTCAGGTGTGAGCTTTGATTTTTACGCCTTTTCCCACATCAAACTCCCAGGCACGCTGAGCAGGAGGGAGTTCAAGAGAGGGACACCCTTTGACACCACCTCTGGATTTGGCCACTGGACCCTGACATGTTCCAAAACAAAAATAACATTATCAGTGGTCTTCTGTCCCCCTCCTGCACTCTGGAGCCCATCACTCAGCAAAGAGCCACCTCTGATCTCCACAAATGTGGATTCACTCCTGCTGCAGGGGAGGGTCAGAACCAGGCACTCCGTTTGTGCTACCCTATTTCTTTTGTTCTCTTTCTTTTGGTCTTCCCTCAGCTGCTTAAACCCCCACTAACTTGTTGCCTGGATCAGGAAGGTCTAAAGATTTAGTAAAGAGTTCAGGCTACGGTCCAGTGTTTTTTTGTCACTTACTTGTCTAAATAACGCAGGAAAAGCTCCTGCTTTGCAAGCCATGAAAGGTGCAGAGCAGCAGAGGTGCAAATGGAAACCTTGGTGGCATTAGGTGTTGTTTTTCTAAACATTCCCCTTCAGTAAGCACACAGTCTCTCAGCGCTGCACAGTCCCACCGAGGTCTTTAAATTGTATTTCTAGGATTTCTCTAAAACAGGGGCCTCAAGCTTTTAAATACAAAGGGAGCTGGGGAATGGTTTCTTTAGCAAGAGATTTGAGCAAATCAGTGCTTTTTGTCTCTCTCTCTCTCTCCTTTTTTTTTTTTTAATGGACATCTGCTGGGGTTTGTACTTTTTGAGTCGTGGGGGTGAAGGAGGTTGAGGGCGAAAGAGAGGTTTGCAGACAGGGTGAGCACAACACACACTGGAAAAAATCCCGGATGCTATAAATGGGAGCCCCCTAACAGTGCAGCTCATCTGAAGCAAAATGAAAATATCAGGCATCCAAGAAACATATGTGCAGATGGCTTGGAGCCCAGTCTCCTTACTAGGGCTCTGCATTAAACAAAATGCACCGGGTCATGTTGCTATAGATATAGGAGATTACTGGGTGCAGTGTGCACTTCGCTGTGAAGCTGCAGGTTTTTAAACAATTGCAAACACAGACCTTGTTTATGGATAGAGAAAATGGCTTCAGTCGAGCAGAGCAGCACTTTTTTGGGGTTTTTTGTGGTGGTTTTTTTTTTGCCAGGGTTGGGGTCAGGAGGCTCCTACTCTGTGAGGTTGCTCGGGAGGAGCAGCCTCTCCACTCACGTGAGAAGCAGCGTCCAAGAGGGCTCTTGACTATGACCTGTACTTTTGAAGGATGATATGAATCAACCCAGAGCCTTGGCAAGACCTCGCTGCTGGGGCTTTTGCTTTCAGCCAATGTCAATTATGTCATTACTGAGCCTGCAGAAGCTATTACTAATGTTACTTTTACAGTTCACTGCCGACCAGAGAAAAGAGTTTTTCACACTGTTGTCGTTTTGTTGGAGCAAGACTATACGAATCACAGATGGCTTCCCTGCCAGATGCAGCCTCGCAGGACGGCAGTTTGGGGTTTACAAGAGGTTTAATGAAAACTTGGCACCTTACCAACTTTTGGCAAATGCTCTTGGGCTGTCAACTCACACACAAGCAAATCAAGATCCTAAAAAAAAAAAAAATGTCTAATGACTTGTTCTCGCCGAACGAGGAGGTGAAAAGTTTTACCTGAGAAACAAAACCCAAATGAGCAAACCAATAGTCCATCACACTGGGCCTGAGCTCATCATCACTGAGGTTACTGAAAGCTCTCACTGCGTTCTGGATCTGTTCCCAAGTCCTTGCTGTTGCTCTTGAGGGCTCCAACATATTTCTGCTGACACGGAACACGGATGGTGAGCTGGGGGGGAAGTGACATCCAGGTGTGTCGAAAATCACATCATCCTTACTTTGATGTCTGCTGCTCTTTTTTCCTCAGAGTTATGGCTTTACTGCTTTGCCCTGGCTGAGAGTTCCTTTGCTGGCCTTTCCGCTTGGTTGGTTTCTTCCTTGATGACAAGAGCAGCTCATTAAAATTGTGCTAAAAGAAGTTCTCAGGTGTGTGCCTTCAGATGTAGGACTTGTCCCCTACTAAACATGCTGAAATTGTGCAGAAATAACCAACATCTCTGGATGCAAGCTGGAAACTCTTCATTATTTCAGTTTTCAGGCATATTACTTCTTTTTCTCCATTAATCAAAGTGTGTACTGAGACTTGCCATAGCACAGTGTCACGTCGAGCACAGCTTTTCTTAGTTTATGAGTGTCCCCATTCATCCATTCCCACCATCCTGGACCAAAATTCATCCTGGTCCCAGTGGCCAAATGGAGTCAGCTGCAGTGATCTGGCTGTGAAGCTTCTTTAGTTATGGTTTGGATAAGAAATTAGTCCTTAAATCCCAGTAGCCCCAAAGTGCTGCCTCATGGGTGCAGCTCATGCACCAGAGGGATGGAGCACAGAGGTGCCTGAACACATAAAAAATGCATTTGAGCCATTCAAAAACTCATCTCCAGCAACCAAGCCCTGAAGCATTATTCACACCACAGCTCCAGGCAGTCAGCCTGTCTCATCTGTGGCCCTTTAGCAGTCTCCCAGAACCAACTGCCTTTGCCTCAGCCTGTCTGCCTGTCTTTAAATATCTTCATCCTGAGCCTGACTCAAATGGTAGATTTTTTTATCACCACTGGTGCACAAACCAGATGACTGAATTCCCTGGAGGGAGGAGGAAGTGGAGCTTTACATCCAGGTGGCAAAGGAATTAATAAAGTGGCTGGAGAAACATAATCACAGAGATGTCATCCTTTTTCCACTGGCTGAGGTTTGGATGCAAACCTGATACCTAACCCTCCCTAGAGTTCCTGTGGGTTCGTCTCCTTCAGAATCTCTCTTAAACAGAGTTATTCTGACTTTTTCTGTGTCAGGTGCTCTGAAAGGTTACAGAAATTCAGTTAATTTGTAAGATGCAGATTGAAGCAGCATCCCTGAGACAAAGATCACCACGGGTGTTCCTCTTCTTACTTTGGTGTTGCAGATCACAGAATCCTAGAATGGTTTGGGTTGGAAGGGACCTTAAAGACCATCCAGTTCCAACCCCATCCAACCTGGCCTTGAACATTTCCAGTGATGGGATGTTAGGGAAGCTATAATGGAATGTAAATCTCCCTCCTTCTCTCCCGCAAAAAGAAAAACTCTAAGTGTCAGGCTTTATTAAATGAGATTTTTAATAATCTTCAGTTTTATAGAAAGACTTTGGACAGAAGAAATCTAGTGGCTTGTGATAACTAGCCTTTAAAAAGTGCCATGTGTCTTTTCATAAAACATTGGCTTGCTGGCCTGGGAGGAATATTGCTAATGAAAGGCTGCAAAGCTGCATAATATTCCCAACTTTGTGCAGCAGAAGAGACTCAGCACAGCAGTAGCCATAATAATAATCAACCCTGAATTATGTTCTGCTTGAAGTTATCTTTTTCTTGGACAGCCCTTTATCTCCCCAGTGAAATGCTGAGTACCACTGTTCCCATACCACCCCAATCTCTGCTCTGCAAGTGCCTCTCTGTAGGTGGCCCAGGGAGCTGCTCTTTACTGAGTTCTGGGTAGGGCTGAGGGTTGGAACTCTGAGGCAGTGACCATGAAGCTCAGAGGTGTGGGAGAGGATGGTTTAATTCCTTTTTATCCCATAAACTGCTAATGTGGGCCCTCAGCTAGGCAGTTATGGCAGATTTCTTCTCAACATCTGTGCTTAGTGAAGAGAGGAAGAGGGACTGATTACACGAGCTTGTAGTGACAAGACATGTGAGAATGGCTTCAAACTGAAAGNAGTGCTTCAACGAGCCAGCAAGGTGGTCACGGTAAATACCGACATCCACGAGTGCGTGATTGCTAATGTTTAACATTCCCCAGTAAAATCACAGCGTTATTAATTTCCCTGCCTTATATACCTCTGGAATGGCAAAAGCAAAGAGGAGGAACCTGGCCCAGTGATCCATCATCCGAGGCTTTGAAACAGAGCCAGCTTCAGTGAAATTCGAGCGAGCCCCCAGAAACGCAAGGAGGGCTGGAGCAACAAGTGCATTTCAGTGAGCTATGATATCACCCTCGGCTCCCTTCTGGAGGGGAAGCTGTTTATCGGATGTGTAGCAGAGAAGAAAGAAGCAGAAAAGCACACACATACATTTAAATACTAAAAGTTGCCCCAGGAAAGAACTAAAAATATGAGGTCATTTCCTCGATGAGCTTAAAACATTATTTGTCATCCACGCTGAAACAGGAGAGAAAGGGAAATAAAAGAAGAACAGGAAAAGCACCCTGGGCATTTGTGGTTTGGAGGGAAGGTGCTGGGTTACACCGAGAGCCGAGACGGCCTCGAGGGTGCCCCTTGGATCTGCTGCTGGCTGGCTCTGAGCACCACGGTGGCAGAATTCCTGGAGGGGAGCAGATGAGCCTTGGCAAAGCCCTGGTAGCACCTGGGACTGGTTTACATTTCCTTACCATCCAGGCATTTGTCAGAGCCTCCAGCCAAACGGCCTCGAAGGAATGAACTTTCCTGCGACCGGTCTGGGCTGTGGATAGCAAATCCCACCAACCCCCTGGAGGCTGCCTAAGCAGCTTTAGTCGTGTATTAAGGGGTATCTTACTGGGTTCTGGCTGGATTTAATAGATTTCCCTGCATTATCAGAGCAGACTGGGTGTAATAAGGTGCCATTACGTAAGTGGGAAGTTAAAAAGTGCCAGGCAGGGAGTTGTTGTGACCCAAGTGCAGGATCCAGCTCCTGGCCTTGCTGAGCCTGACAACAGCCACAGNCCCATACCACCCCAATCTCTGCTCTGCAAGTGCCTCTCTGTAGGTGGCCCAGGGAGCTGCTCTTTACTGAGTTCTGGGTAGGGCTGAGGGTTGGAACTCTGAGGCAGTGACCATGAAGCTCAGAGGTGTGGGAGAGGATGGTTTAATTCCTTTTTATCCCATAAACTGCTAATGTGGGCCCTCAGCTAGGCAGTTATGGCAGATTTCTTCTCAACATCTGTGCTTAGTGAAGAGAGGAAGAGGGACTGATTACACGAGCTTGTAGTGACAAGACATGTGAGAATGGCTTCAAACTGAAAGGGTTAGATTAGATATTAGGAAAATTTCTTTATTATGAGGGTGGTGAGGCCCTGGCACAGGTTGCCCAGAGAAGCTGGGGATGCCCCACCTCTGGAGGTGTTAAAGGCCAGGGTGGATGGAGCTCTGAGCTACCTGGCCTGGTGAAAGGTGTCCCTGTTGGAATGAGATGATCTTTAATGTCCCTTCCTATGATTCTGTGATGGTTCTAAATCTCCAGAGAAGTTGTGAAAATCTACAATCTTCACCATGGAGGTGCCAGTGTCTCTCCACTGACCTATGGGTAGGTGAGGTCACTCATACCCCTATCAAAAATCCTTCCTTCCTTCCTTCCTTCCTTCCTTCGCTCCTTCATCCCGNGACAGGAAAAGCGCCCTGGGCATTTGTGGTTTGGAGGGAAGGTGCTGGGTTACACCGAGAGCCGAGACGGCCTCGAGGGTGCCCCTTGGATCTGCTGCTGGCTGGCTCTGAGCACCACGGTGGCAGAGTTCCTGGAGGGGAGCAGATGAGCCTTGGCAAAGCCCTGGTAGCACCTGGGACTGGTTTACATTTCCTTACCATCCAGGCATTTGTCAGAGCCTCCAGCCAAACGGCCTCGAAGGAATGAACTTTCCTGCGACCGGTCTGGGCTGTGGATAGCAAATCCCACCAACCCCCTGGAGGCTGCCTAAGCAGCTTTAGTCGTGTATTAAGGGGTATCTTACTGGGTTCTGGCTGGATTTAATAGATTTCCCTGCATTATCAGAGCAGACTGGGTGTAATAAGTTGCCATTGCGTAAGTGGGAAGTTAAAAAGTGCCAGGCAGGGAGTTGTTGTGACCCAAGTGCAGGATCCAGCTCCTGGCCTTGCTGAGCCTGACAACAGCCACAGCCTCCAGGGTCTGTGCTTTCTCCTGCTCATGCTGAACTCCCTGCAGAAGCTCTGTGGTGGCACAACAGCAGGATGTGAGCAATGTAGAAGTACAGACTGGCACAGGCATCTGTGGGATGCTTGGCTCTGGCCTTGTTTCGTTTATTGGCATGGATGAGATGTCCTGGAGAGGATCACAAAATCATGGACTCACAGAATAGGCTGGGCTGGAAGGGAATTTAAGTCTTATCTCATTCCAGGGACACTTTCCACTATCCCAGGTTACTCCAAGCCCTGTCCAGCCTGGTCTTGGACACTTCTAGGGATGGGGCAGCCCCAGCTTCTCTGGGCACCCTGTGCCAGGGGCTCCCCACCCTCACGGGGAAGATGAGGCCACGGAGATGGCATCTGGAAGGGGCCCTGGAAACTTTCTGCTCCCGTTTGATCTGCCCCTGAACAACACAGCAAGACTTGCTCCACAAGGAACCTGTGGTCTGCCCAGCAGCACTGAGCTGCCCTCTGGAACCAGTGGTTTCTTTGGAGCTGAGCAATCCAGCTGCTGTTTGTTCTCTGGATTGCACAGCTCCAGACGTATCATTGGTTCCCTGTTATCAAGGGCTCTGACTCAGAGCTCAGGGAAACATTGCCATTCCAGCCTCTGGGTGCTGGACATTTTTTCCCCTGGCAAATCTGGTTTGAGCCACACCAGTGCTGGGAAAAATCAGAATGTCTAAGAAAAGAGAAGACTGTTAATTTTTGCATATTTGCCTATTATAAAAGCTGCACTTCCAGCATCTGGTGACTCAGCTGAGGGAATCTTCATTGTTTCTTTTTCCTCTATAAAAGAAAATTATAATGGCGATAATAACTGGTATGTGAGGTCTGAAATTTGGTGAAATTTGGATCAAGAACCAAAAGACGCTGACACAAATCGACAAAACAGGGTTAGTGCTTGGAACATCAGCAAGTGCCATCCTTCCCCTTCTGCTGCTGCTGGAGATCCCAACACACCCTTGGCAGCACAGCTGAGTGAATCTGCTGGCGGTGCACCTCCCTGGAAGCTGCAGCAGTCTCTTGTCAGCCCTGCTCTGGACAAGTACCTCACAGCCCCACATTTCAGTGGGGTTTTTGACAGCCTGGCCATGCCCTAAGTGACAGCTGCCCTGCCAGGGGAGCACTCAGGCCCTCTGAGTGCACCCTTTGTGCTGGTGCTGCACAAACCACAGGATGAAAAGGAGAGCGCCCGAGCTCAAATACAGCAGAGGGGGGTTCCAGTGGCTCTGCAGCCCCTCGGCACCAGGGGAAGGTCACACAGCCAGCAGCCCTTGCTGGCAGTGAGGGAGTGAACAATCCCTGTCTGCCTGTGTGCAGCAGATGGGAAAGCAGCAGGGAAGCAGTGTCCAGCAAGGCAGCAAGGGGTCCATAGCAAGTCAGCACCTGGAGCTCCACAGACACTGCTCTAAAGCAATAAATGCTGCCAGTTTCATGGTGGCAGTGAGAAGAGCCGGCTGCACAACCCCACAGGGATGTGAAAGCTCCCTGGGCACTCCCCGAGTTCATTTCAGCTCATTTCAGCTTCTTCTAATGGACATTTAGAAAATTAGTATTTTTAAAGGGTTATTAATCCATTTTTGGGTGCAGAAGGGCCCTCCAGAGCAGCCACCTGCTTAACACAGATCATCCAGCTTCAATCAGCAGCATCAGCATCACACCTATAACTTCTGGTAGAGCAAGGGTCTCATTTTCATCAAATGTGGGAAGGATTGGCTTCTTTCCTGCTCTACATAAGCATCTCTATTAATTTTAAGGTGGGTTTTTTTGGTATTTGAATTTAAAAATAAAGCGGAATTGCTCAGCAGGATGAACTTCAGCACTAGCCACAAACACAGACCTGGCTGCAAGGAGCAGTGAGCTTCCAGGTTTTTAGTGTTAAAAGCAAGAAATGGTGAGGAAAAATCTGTTCCCTGCTCCTTCCAAGTGTCCTGATCTCTGGTCAGCCTTCCCAGCCTGGCAATGTGAAAATCAGCAATGCCCTTTAAGCATATTTATTAGGCAGCCATTTAAGTATAAAAAGAGATGGGTGAAGGGGGGATTTTCAACAGCATATCATTAGGAATGATGGCATTGCCACAGTGAAAACCTCTGAGCCATCTCTCCATGCTCAGAGCCAAATGAAGGCTGGTTGAGGCAGGTTTGGTGGGGGTGAGAAGCAGACTTTTCATGACTTGTGACAACAGACAAGTGTATGTTTGTGCACCTGAACACTGGGCTTTCCTTGCACACCTCCCTGCTGACTCCTCAGTATCCCCAGGACCTTGTCAGAGTCACTCAGGGCTCAAGGAATCCTGCATTACATACCCTGCCACTCCTAAAGGACACAAGGACCTGGCTCACCTGGCACTTGGCAAGATGCTTTGCTGCAGGAGCACCCATAGTGAAGCAATTCTCCAAAGAAAACCCACTCAGTATCTTCCAGATTTCCATTTGCCTCCCTTTGCCTCCCTTTGTTACAGACACCATGTTGTTATTGATATTTTTTCTTTCTTGGCTTCTGCAGAAGGTCACCAGGCTAAATCAGCCGTCTCTCACTCCAACAGCCTTTCACTGACAGCAAGTGACAATTCCCTGAAAAATGTCTCAGCCTCCAGCCCTGGAGCTCAGTGGGTTTGCCAGTCCAGGGGAAGCAATTTTAGCTGCCACCTTGAATTAAGACTCGCAGGCCTGGGAGGTGGAAGGTGAGAGCTGAGTGACTTTCTCCATCACCCGGAGCACAGAGGCTGGGGGAGCAAACGGGACCTCTGAGAGTCCCAGATCTCCCCTGGGCCTCCTCCTTCTCCCTTTTGCCCCTTATCTCCCTTTCTCACCAGATATTTCACCCTAACACCACGCAGACATGTGCTTTCCTTGACCCCAGCAGACCTTTAGCAAGGCAATGCTTTTGCAGGCAACTTTTTCATCCCATTCATTTTTTTTTCTGAGACCTGGATGAAAACTCGTTTTTCAAAACCGGTTTTCACTTTTGTTCTTGATTGCTTTGTGAGAGGGACAGGTTCCCTGATTATCCTTCACTGCAGCCAGCCTGTGGCCACCCCAGTCCCTCAGGACACCCTGAGGCCGTGCCTGTCCTCCCCTCACTGTTGTACCCCTCTGAGATCCCCCACGCAACGCTGTCCGTGCTTTGGTGTGACTTTTCTGTCAATAACCTTGCTGGAATGGATCTGGGATTTGTCAGGACAAGGATGCTTTCCTCACACACAGCTTAATACTCAGTTTGGCCCATTTGTGATCCATCTCTGCCTGACATTTTCTGCACTTTGAGAAACCCACATGGCCCCGAGTGGAATTAGATAACCCTTTAATGGTGCTGCGGGCAGCAGCGCAGCGGGGTTGGGGTGAAAAATGTCAGGAGTCAATTTAAACAATAAAAACAGTTGCTTTGAACCAAAGCAGGGCTTGTTTATATCACAACACAAGGTTCACCCAGGTTAGGTGTGCTGGAGGACAGAGCACTGCACTCCTCCTCAGCTTATCAGCAGAGAAGATTTTATTCATTCCTCAGACAAGCCCTTGGACCCAGTCAGAGCTCCCAAGAGCAGAAACTCCCCGGACCATGTCAGATTTCAGAAAAACACAATGACACCAGCCTTGCTTCCCAGATACTGATATTTCAGAGAGGGAAGTGCATTTTTCAAGGCAGAAGGCAGCAGCCTGGAGTTCAGTTACATTGTCTTGGTGATTAATGTGTTATTTAGGGAGCAGACAGAAGCGAGGAGCCTGAGAGAGACCTCCTCCCCTCTATGCCTGCCTTCTAGTGCTGAAAAAAACCCCCACAGACAAAAATAAAAGCAAATTAACTCATGTGGACACTGTTTTCTGACTATCTAAGGAGCATTTGAGGTACATCTTGTGTATGACAGGAATGACCCAAACTTGTGCCAGCTGAAGACAAACTCTCATGTTGAATTCCTTCACAGGCACAGCTTATCAGAGCACCCAGGCCAAAAACAAGCAAAAACAACGATGCAAACAAAAATCCCAAAGGAATTTTAGCTCCCAATAGCTCCCAAGTGAGGTATGTCTGGTTCATCCTCATAGACGTGTGAGAAGCAGGATCCAAACTGGTGTGGGTTTCAGAGCAGAGACACCAAATCTGCTTCCCCATCTCCTCCCCTTTGCATGACAGAGGTGGCTGAAAGGAGAAGGAAATTTATCCCAAATATGAGGACCCTTCAATGGCAGAGGCTCAGCAGAACTGCTCAGCTTTGGGGTTGCAGGGAAGAGGATTTCCAGTCCATCTGGGGATGTCCTGAGTGATGCTGGTGGGTGCAGGAGGGAGTGTGGCATGTAACACCCCCATCCAGGGATGGATGCAAGGACTGAGGAATAAAGAGCCCGTTTTCCTCCTGGGTACCAGATGTAATCAATGCTCTCTGCACCAACTCAGAACTGTCAGCCTCTGGTTCCTGAGCGGGAAGTAGAGACCTCTGGGCACCCCCTGGGAGATTTTCTCCCTGGAATTCTGTGTCCAGGTCTCAGATGTGCAGCCCCAGCATGTGTGCTTTGCAGGGTGTATTTTTCACCACGTGGTTTGCCCTCTCTCCTCCCACCCTCCTCTCCTCCCCTCTCCTCCCGGGGAATACAGCACAGTGCACGCATTCGGCACACGCCGAAATGTATAAATAAACCAACGTTTTGCTGGGTCAGCCCTCTGTTGGCAACCTCCTTGTACTTTGTCACTGCAGGCCACAACTCCACTGACAGTGACCATCTTGTCTTGGCAGGACTCGTTGGCTTATTCACTCCCTCCTCAGCTGTGCTGCTCGGTGCCAAAGCACACCAAGAGCCCCTCAATTGCCCTTGGCTTCCCCTCTGCAAAGGAATGCTGAGTTGTGGGGACAGTCCATGCCATAGGAAAGGAAAAGGGATAAAAATATTGCCTTGCCAGCGTCCAAGAAAAGGGGGGAGCTCTGTGCTGTCAGGTCCTACTCAAACGTGGTCCCTAGGGAGAACTGCAGGAGGTGTTTGTAGCTCCCACCATTGGCTCCCACGTGGGTTTTCAGATACCCTCACACCGTAATAAGGATAAATATCCTGTGGCCTTGATGAAGAGAGACATTTCATGGAACATAGAATTATTAAGGATGGAAAAGACCCCTAAGATAATCTATTCTAATCATTCCCCCAACGCTGCCTTGTCCACCACTAAACCAGGTCCCCACGTGCCACATCCACACCCTTTTTAACACTTCCACACTTCCAGAGGCAGTGACTCCACCACTTCCCTGGATGGCCTGTTCCAATGCCTGACCACCCTTTCAGTGATGAAATTTTTCCTCATATCCAATCTAATCCTCCCCTGGCACAACTTCACCTACAGCTGCTCACAAAATTTCCCAGATGAGTATTGTTCCTCTCTTTTTGTCCAGAAACTGAACCTTCTCACTCCTTTTCTGGCATTTAAAATTAGAATTGCTTTTTCCCATCCTAACTCTTACATGGGTTTGATCTTTGTCAGTGCTGCATTGTTTCCAAAGTGGAAGGTGTCTGGAAATGGAAAAGAAAGAAGCCACAGGTACGTGGGTGCCTGTCAAACGAGGACAATGGGCTGCCCATCACTGGAAGGGTGCTGCTGTGGGCACAGCATCCCTAAAACATGACATGTTTAAAGAGCGAGGTTGAAATTTGAGAAACAGGCCATCAGTTTCAGATGAACAGCCTCAAAGCAGGCTCATTCTTCAAGGACAGTGCTCTGAAAAGATCACCCTGATCCCCAGCTGGACACTGCTCTGGAAAGCATCAAAAATTTTGCGTGGCCTCTCAGAGCAGTGTCCAAAACATTTGTGTTTCGTAAACAGGAAGTCACTTTGTCTGGAGAGGATATTTTCTCCCCTTCAATGGCTGCATGCAGCCCTTTTACATAACCCCTTTTTGCAGTATTTTGGGACTGAAAAGCTCATTTCCCTCTCATAAGCACAGAGGAGAATGCAGCTGCCACCCAGACATCCTTTAAATGGGACCACATGTAAGCCACTTAGTCTCCAAAAATGAAAGCAAAACACAGAGCTGTCATCACTGCACGGCACCGTCAATCAGAGCTGCTCATAATGTGCTGCACCATGTACATCTTACACCACGTTCATTATGAGCTTAGCCTAATGTGGAATAGCACAGCAGAATGTTACAAACGCTAGAAATTCTGCTCCAGTAAGTGAGGCATAAGTGGGAACAAAAAGGTTCTGATCCAGCCCTTTTTTTCCTGGCCATGAGCGTTGGTGAATACAAATTCCTCTAATGCTTTTTCCCAGCTTTACCCTGACCAGGTAGGGTGCAAAAGGAACATTTTTTGTTTGTGTCACTCCACCAAATCATTCCAATGAAACAATTTTGCTTGCAAGTTCAGCCCAGTGATCTTGCCAGGGTCAGTCCCCGTGGTGTGGATGGGAGACACCAGGGTGGGTCGTGCCCCGCTGGTTTCATCTCCTCCCCTGTCCTGTTGGTCCCATCACAGGATGCAGAAAAGCCACAATGGGGTTGTGCTGCGAGGGCAGATGATGCCTGTTGCTCCAAGGACCAGGAGAACAGAGAATGTCTCCAGACAGGCCTGGGGCTTTGGGCTGCTGCTGGGATTGCCAGGAAAAAATTGCCTGGAAAACACATCCTGTACAATGAACTTGTTGGTCCAGGTCAAATCCCCGTATCTCGAAGCTGCTGAAAGCTGGGAAGGCAAAGTTGCCTGTATAGTACATTGAAAAAAAAAAAGTGGAATCAAGGCTCTTGCCTTGTTCAGAGGCATGAAATTCTGAGATGGAAAAGGATGTGTCCTTCCATGGATGGAAAGAATGCAAAGCAGCAAACTGTAGCTGCATAAAGGGGCTGGCAAAAGTACAAGCTATTGATAATTGCACCTTTCCTGTAGCTGCACACCTCCTACGGCTTCTTAAAGGCCAAACAGGAAAAGTCACTGTTTTTCCAGCATAACATCATTGCTGGGATTCGGGGCTTGGCATTGGAAAAGAAACATCTGGGGGCAACAGATGATGGGAGGGTTCTGTACTGAGACAGATGCAGAGCACAGGAGGAAGAGGAGCAGGAGATGGGTCCAGATGAATGCATGTGCAGGGGAAAAAGGGTTCAAGGAAGGAGCAAAACCATGGGGGAAACATTATTCAGTTCATAGCATGGAATATTGGATCTACTGGAAGATTATTATTTAAAAACACGAGGAAATTATTAAAATATATTTGGTCATTTGTGTAAAGCTCTTCAAGCACCTTCACATCATCTGTAAAGTGCCTGAAAGAGTGGAGAGAGTTCCTTAAGAACGAGGGTAGGGAAAGAGGAGCCAGGGCTCGGTGATGGGGACTGGTGGGTGGGTTGGTTTCATCGTGGGAAGGCGTTTCCCCTCCTTTCAACATGCCCTGGCTGCAGAAGCAGTTACAGTCTTAAACAAACCAGCTGGCACAGGCTTAAAATTGTGTTGTTATTCATATGCATCCAAGTATAAAACAAGGACTGTATAAGCTGAATAAATAAACAGACTCACTGGTCTCTGGTGAGGAGGTCTGTGTCGTTTTATTCACACTTTTTGCCATATACTCTGGGGTCATTTGCCAGACTGGGAATAAATGGCATCTGGTTCTTTAACCCGGGCTTGATCTGCTCTCTCGTATAAAGACTTTTCTTTACTGGCTTCTGGGATGCAAAAACCAGGTGAAATGGAAGGAAAATCTAGCCAGAAAGTGTCTAAAATATATCAGAAAATTTTTGGCCTGATCCTGGCTGTGTTTATTCCCTTTTCCTGCCATCATAGCAGGGCAGAGAATATGACACCCTTGCTTTCATTTAAATTCAGCAAGAAAGTACTGAGATATTTGTTATAAATTTGCTAGATCTCAATAGAACTAATTCAACTAAATCAGCTGCTTTCAAACACTCAATACATCCACAATCAAACACCAAGCACGTTTCAGTGGGAGGTTGTAACAGAAGTGATTTTAGAGAGGGGAAAATGCCATTTGCAGGCAGGAGAAAACCACCCATTTCGAGTCAATTTTTTCAACAGTCACACAGAATTCACACCAATTCACCCCAATTTGACTTTGCTCAAGCTGCTCTGTGTCAATGCCTCTGAGAAAGGCAAGTTGGCCCTAACGAGCTGCCTTCGTGGAGATTGTTGGACTCTATTCTTTCAACAAACCCATTTTATTGTTTCATGATGGGGTTTGAAACGAAAGACAATTCAGATCTGGCTGCAGCTGTGCAGACATCCCCCCCCTCACCTCCTCCTGCAGAAGACCAGAATCAGGAAAATGAATTGTTTTGCTCATTAAAACAAATTCTACAAATATTACTATATTTTGAAAAT
>VZTH01010810.1:0-16420 GCA_013397815.1 Aleadryas rufinucha
TATCCCATTCCCATTCCTATCCCATCTCTACCCCACCCAATCCCAACCCATCCCATCCCACTCCCACCTGATTGCATCCTACCCTCACCCACTCCCATCCCACTCCTGTCTGCTCCCATCTGCTCCCACCCAGTCCCACCTGCTCCCACCCAACCCCATCCCTCATCCTGCTCCCACCCTGCTCTCAGCCTCTCCCATCTGGAACCTGGGTTGTTTTACTTCCCCCTGCTCCCGGGCCTGGCAGTGAAAGGCTTGTGGAGAGGGAAGGAAGGTCAGATCCGTGCTGGGAATCATCCATGGAGCAGAGCAGCTTTGCAGCTCTGGCTGTACCAAAATCTGTCCCCGTCACCATTTATTCTCTCTCAAAATGCAGAATTAGGGAACAGCACCATGGGCTGGCCCTGCCCCTCCGAGTGACAGCCACAGTGCCATAGCTCTGTGCTGGGATCAAGGATTCCCCCCCGGACAGGACTGGGAGAGGAGAAATTTCCCTTATTTGGGAAATCACGGCTGAGCCAGGTTTCCAGTGGAGCATCAGGAATTCAGACTGCGATTTTCCTCCTCAAACCTGTCTGCTGAGAGAGACGGGAATGGGTCAGGACAATAAGTTTCATTCAGGAACAAGTGCTTCCTGGGATGAATGCATTGTGCAGGGATCCAGCATGCTGCCAGCAGCTGGATGTGCTGCAGAGCCTGCTGAGAGCGGATGGGAAAGGGAAGGACCGGGAATGCAGCGATGCTGGAAGCAGCCTTCCTGTCAGGAGAGGCACTTCCAGACAGAAACAAATGGGGAATGTTAAAATATACAGGGAAATCAAGCAGGAACCAGGAGGGGGTAGAAAATAGATCATGGAGCTCTGGAGGAACAGCTGGAGTAAATTAAGGCAGGTAATTGGAGCAGGATAAGGTGGGTGAGCAGCAAGGCTGGAAGGAGCTATTCTTAGCGCAGCCATTTACTCAGCAGCACATGGAATCCTGCTCTTGGCTCGGGGCTGGCCTGGGAATGGTTTTGGCACTTGGCTGGATCCCCTCCTTGTTCCAAGCCTGTGGTGACTCCTGTCCGGAGGTGTCCGGAGCTGGGGAAGCCACGAGCTGCGGGGTGCAGGGAGGGGGAGGTGACAATCCCACTGGGGTGCTGTGCCCTGGGGGAACGGTGTGGCTTTGCTTTGCAGCCCAGAGAAACGGGGTTGATCCTTTTTCCACTGCGTGTGCTTCAGCTTCCAGGAGCTGCTGAGGACTCCTGGGCTGTGACACACCATCATCACCTGGGGACAGCCACCCTGTGACAGCTTCTGAGAGCCAGGGGAGAGCTGGTGTCCCCCACAGGGCTGGGGCAGCTCCCAGGGATGACCCTAGGCAGAGCTGGGAGGGGACAGGGCTGGTGGGGTGCTGGGGCACCTTCCCCTGAGCAGGGACAGCCACCACCCCTCCTCCCAGGGGCTGGGTGTCCCCACGAGTGGGGAGCTGCTGTCCCCAGGTCGTGCTGAGGAAACAGCACTGGCTGTTGGCAGCCGAGCTTCGTGGTGGCACCAACTTTTCCAAATGTTTCCTGGTGCAGGGAATGACACCCTGGGTGGATTATTGCAAGGTGCGATGGCTCATTGGCATCTCCAGGCCATGGCAGGGGTGTAGTGGCTCATTGGCATCTCCAGGCCATGGCAGGGGTGTAGGGGCTCATTGGCATCTCCAGGCCATGGCAGGGGTGTAGGGGCTCATTCCCATCTCCCTGGTGCTCGTTGTTGTGGCTGCACTGAGGATTTGTTATTTGAGCTCAAATCCCTGTCAGCGTCTGCAACAAAATTCATCAGTTTCATTCCTCCAAGGAAAGCCACTGACTCAGAGGTAGCGAGCACTTAGGCCGGTTAAGTCTCCTCCATTTGATCTAAAATACCAATTAATAGAAACCATTGGAATGAAATAACCCTGCTCCAAACCCTTCTTATCCCTCAGCTGTAGGAGAAAATCCCGGCAAACAATTTAGAGTAAATACCTTCATTAAACACTGAGGGGAGGTGGTTGGGATTACAGCACGTCTGTAAACAAGGGAACAACCAGGCTGATCTAATCTCACCCGAGAACAAAGCCAGTGTCGAGGGGACGCGCCCGTGTGTGACTAATAACGAGCTGATAAGTAAATAATAGCGGCAAGGACTAATTAATGGCTGAATATCGAGGCCTGACGATGAGGGCAGGGGCTGTGGGGAGCTGCTGGGCACCCTGCCTTGTCCCCCTCGCTGTCCCTGGGCACGAGGGGACCTTCCCTGTGGTTTAACAAAGCCAGTGGCCATCCTACAGAGCACTGAGCCCAGCCCCTGCATCCAGCTGAGGGGTGGCACTGACTGGGACACTCCAGGCCCCAAGAGGGGGGAGCCTGTGAGTGCCTGGTGGCACTGAGAGGGTTAAAGCCAACCTGGCTGGGAGCTCTGCCGGGCATCACTAACCCAGGGAGAGGGAAATTCCAGAGGCAGAGACTCCTGAGTTACCACCGGGGCTTTGGCTCTGCACTGAAAAGAGCAGAAGAGAGGGACACAGGTCCCCTGTCCCCCCTCAGCCCTGGCTCTCCCTTGCTCAGAGCTGTGCAGGGGCTCGTGCTCGCAGCAGACCCTCCCCTGGGTGGATGGGGATCACAGAATTCCAGAATGGTTTGGACTGGAAGGAACCTTACAATTCATTTATTTCCACCCTGTGCCATGGCAGGGACACCTTCCACTGTCCCAGGCTGCTCCAGGCCCTGTCCAGCCTGGCCTTGGACACTGCCAGGGATCCAGGGGCAGCCACAGCTTCTCTGGGCACCCTGTGCCAGGGCCTGCCCACCCTCCCAGGGAACAATCCCTTCCCAATATCCAACCTAAATATCCTCTCTTTCAGTCTGAACCCACACCCCCTTGTCCTGTCATTCCAGTTCCTGATAAGGTCCCTCTCCCATTTCCCTGCAGCCCCTTCAGGCCCTGGAAGGGGCTCTGAGGTCTCCACACAACCTTCTCCTCTCCAGGCTGAACATTCCCAGCTGTCCCAGGATGCACAGGCTGGACACAGTTCTTGCAAGATGAAGATGTTTTGTGCCGTGCTCAGCCAGAGCTGGAGATACCAAACTGTGTCTCCAGATCCCTGCAGGTGTTTCCCAGCTCCCAGCCTGTGCTCGGGTTGTTCCAGCAGCACTCTGGTGTCACTGGAGAGTGCTGCTGCTTTTTGGCCTGTCCCAGGACACTCCTTTCTTCTGCGAGCAGGGAGCAGCTGCTGGTGGCAGCATTTGGATCTCCTGGATTGCCCCTTCCAGGAGATATTTGTGGGAGCCCCAGGGCTGCCTCTGGCCGTGGGCTGAAGGGTTCTCAGTGCCACATCTGGTTTTTCCTCAGCCAAATTTTGCCCTGCTGTGACCTCAGCCTTGTCCAGCAGCAGCAGCCACTTGTGGACAACACCCCTGGGGAGGCTTCCCCAGCAGGACCCTGTGCTGAAAGCAGGGCAGAGACATCTCCCAGCGGGAAAAGAGGGCTCTGTCCCTCACCATTGTCTCCTTGTGCCTTCTCCCCCCAGCCAAACCTGTCTGGGATCCAGCAGCAGAGCTGGAAGCGGGATGTTTGCCGGGAATGCAGCGGGAACCGGGCAGCAGCAGCAGCAGCAGCAGCGTGGGTGTGCTCCCACACACCTGCCCCTCTCCACGTGTCCCTGCAGCCCAGAGGGGCAGCAGCTGTGACACAGCGCTGGGGACGAGCTGCTGGCACGCAACTGCCGGCAAATGCATTCCATAAATCACACTACTACCTCTGCTGCGCCCTGGAGAATCCCTGAACATTTAATGCACCTCCTCAAAACACAAATAGGAAAATAAAGGCAGGAGGGCAGAGAGCGAGGCTGGGGCTGGCAGGGAAAGGGTGGAGGAGAAAGAGCAGCCTGGGAGTTTAAGGGAGGACTTCAAACGTGTATCATTTTGTTTGTTTTGCCGGAGAAAAATGAAGATCGAGAGAGCATCATTATCCTGGGGTTAGTAAAGCTAGAAAAGACCTATTGCTTGTGCATCCTGAAAAATCCAGCTGGTTATTTTCGGGGGTGGGAAGGGAGCTTCGTGCCTGCTCTTCCGAGAAGAGCAGAAACACATTGCCTGCGCTGATGGCATTTTGTCCCTGGAACTCATCCCACAGTTGATCACTCCATCAGAGCTCAGATTTACTCCAATAGCTTTTGTGTTTTATAACATTTACCAACAGTTTCGCTCCGCTTGCTGCAGACACGAGGAGGGGGCAGTGTCCCTCAGCACGGCGCGTCCCCCTTCGGCCGCGGGAGTGTCGCTGCTCTCCCTGAAAAAGGATTTGTCAGCAGAGGTCAAAGCTTTTATTTCTGCAGGCGATAGAGTGGAAACAAATGGTCAGGCCTGGGGATGAAGGAGCCTTTTAGCTGCTCTGTCCTGGGGTTTGTCTGGTCTGGAATTGTCTGGCTCTGACACCTGAGGGGCAAAGCTGAGCTCACCTGGGCCAGGGCCAGGGTTTGTCTGATGGGCTCTGCTCCCCAGCCCCTGTCTGCTCTCACCAAGGAGAGCTCCCAGCCCAAGGAAATCCTCCTCCAATGAACTTAATGGAGGTGGTGCTTGCTACCTGTGAGCCTGGCTGTGGGTTAACGCTGCTCAGAGAGGGAGGGCAGGGCCAGCAGGGCACAGGGACTGAGCCCAGAGCCCCTGAGCTGAGCCCAGAGTGGGGGAAAAAGACTGGGAACCCCTAGAGATCTTCCCCCTGGAAGGTCTCCGGGGGAAGATCTCCACTCTCTGGGAAAAGGGGTCCCAACAGGGCTCTCAGGGGGTTCCTGCCCCTTGCAAATGTCCTTTCATGCCTCAGGAGGACAGGACACACTGCAGAAAGCCTGCAGACCCCAGGATGTGCCTCACCTGCCTCTCCAGCACAAAATCCCCTAGCACTGTGCAGGACTGGCACGTTGGAGAGCCCTGGGCCCAAGAAAATCCTGGGAGTTTTCACCATAATCCAGCTGCAGTTCTTAGAGAGGGAGATGGAAAGCAGGGACACACAGCTCCTCGTGTGCCTGCAGGCTCCAGGCAGGCTGAGCCTCAGAGATCTCCTCAGACAGGAGCTGCATCAGTGCCTAACAGCCCTGGGGGTGTCATCTGGGGTGGATTTGTCTGACAGCCTTTTAAACCTGGCTCTATTTCTTGTGGCAACGAGCTCCCCACCAACGCAGCGTTCCGTGCGTGCTCCTGTTTGGAGCCTGCCGTGCTCGGGTGGTTTTGTTTCCCTGCCGGCTCCACATTGCAGAGCAAACCTCAGCTCACCTCGGGATAATTCCCTGCCAAGCACCTGCTTTTCTCCTGACAGATTCCCTTGCTCCTGGGGGTTAAGAGAGTGGGGAGAAACCTGAGCTGCTGTTGGACAGCCAGGGGTGGTACCTCACTCCTCACTGGCAGTAGGATCCTTCCAGAACATCAGCTGGAGCCTCATCTCATCTCATCCCACCCCTTACCGTGGGCAGGGACACCTTCCTCCATCCCAGCCTGGCCTTGGACACTTCCAGGGATGGGGCAGCCACAGCTTCTCTGTGCCAGGGCCTCCCCACCCTCACAAGGAACAATTCCTTCCCAACATCCACTCTGAACCTTCTCCATTTCTGATCTGAACCTTTCCCGTGATTCTTGGCTGTCATCACCCTCGATTTTCAATCCTAAAGACTCAACAAAGCTCCTCTGCCTCCCACCCAGCATTCCTGGTTTGCAGAAGCTTCCACAGAGCTGCAGTTCCAACCTCATTTTCTCCCCTCTCTGTGCCCAGAGGAGCTTCTCTGGGAGCAATCTGTGATGCCAGGTGGGGTGACAGTGGTGAGCCAGGCACAGCTCCTGCAGATCCACCTCCTCCCACTCTGTTTAGGAAACATCAAAATGCCTTGGAAGGCTTGTGCTGCTCCCGAGAACTCAGAACTTCCCTCACAGACAGCAAAGGGTTTCTTTGTTGTTGATGAAAACCAGGAGACATCTTGACCCCTTTTCTGAGGAGCTAAATGGTAGGAAATGTCTCTGAAACCCCACAAAGGAGAGCGGGGGCTTCTTTTGTGATTCCCTGCTTGAGTTCCACAGGATTTATCCAAGCAGGGGTGTCAAACCCAGAGTCCTGGCCAGCCTCCAGCACAGGTAATTACAGATCTGCCGACCTGAATATCTCCCCCTGAGCCAATTAAACGTGTTGTTCTTTCCTCCTGTCCTCGCTGCAGTGGCAGCGTCCCAAGCAGAGTCCTCAGACGTTCCTGTCCCTCCCAGAGCTCATCTGATGAGGCACAAAATGATCTGCACTGATCCCTCCGTGGGAGCTTTCCCTTGGAACGCTGCTGTGGAGGTAAAAAAGGATGGAGGATGGAGGCTGTGGAGCTGTAGCCCACCCTCACCCTCATCACCTTCACCAAGATGAAATCCAGCCACATCTCCCTGGATCCTGGCGGGATCCATCCAGCTCCATCCATCCAATCATGAATATCCAGGATATTTAATGATTTTCATGCAGCTCAAGACATTCTATATTTCATAAAAAATATTCCATATTTCTTCTGAGGAGACAGGGAATGGACAAACAGCTCCAAAGGCAAATTCCCCCTGTGCCAGTGCCTGGGTGCTGCCAAAAGGCCACGGGGAGAGGCAGAGCTCTGGGTAACACCCCAGGGGAGGCCAACAGGGAGGAGAAGCCACTTGTCCCAAATGCTGTCCCTGCAGGGCCTCTGTCAGCCTGGGGCTGGTGACACCCATGAGAGGAGCAGCCACGACGGGCCAGGGAAGCCACGGGCTGCCAGTCACCCCACAGTCACCCCC
Source organism: Aleadryas rufinucha (assembly GCA_013397815.1). Taxonomy (NCBI): domain Eukaryota; kingdom Metazoa; phylum Chordata; class Aves; order Passeriformes; genus Aleadryas; species Aleadryas rufinucha. The sequence continues at coordinate 6,794 of VZTH01010810.1, forward strand.
AAGGACCCAAGAGCCTGAAAGCAGCATCTCCTCGTCCCCAGGACACCACCAACCAGCTGATATTGGGGTCTGTGGGTGTCACCTCGAGTGAAGCTGCAGAGAGCACTCCGGGATCCTGCAGCCTCCGGGCTCTGCAGGTCCCCTGGGCCAGCAGCAGCTGCTGCCTCACTGAGGCTTCTGCATTTTTAAAGGCTTCCTCCTCCAGCCCAGAGAGGGAATTCCCAGCCATGGCCAGCTCTGGGGCTGGCCCTGCATTCCTCTGCCAGGCCAGAGTGCTCCGGCCTGAGGGCACTGCCCAGGGCCCCTCGGGGTGACCAGGGTGCAGCCCCTGGAGCAGGGACTTGAAGCTCTTGCTGCTTCTCAGTCATCGAATCCCAGAATCCCAGACTGGTTTGGGTTGGAAAGGAGATTAAAAACCAGCCAGTGCCACCCCCTCCATGGGCAGGGACACCTCCCACTGTCCCAGGCTGCTCCAAGCCCCGTCCAGCCTGGCCTTGGACACTGCCAGGGATCCAGGGGCAGCCACAGCTGCTCTGGGCACCCTGTGCCAGGGCCTCACCACCCTCACAGGGAACAATTCCTCCCCAATATCCCATCCATCCCTGCCCCCTGGCAGTGGGAGGCCATTCCCTGTGTCCTGTCCCTCCATCCCTTGTCCCAAGTCCCTCTCCAGCTGTCTTGGAGCCCCTTCAGGCACTGAAAGGCTTCCATAAGGTCACCCTGGAGCCTTCTTGTGTAGCCTCCCTCTTGCTGCAGGCCTGAGGGATTCAGTCAGGTTTGTGCTGAGGTTTTGTGCCACTTCTGAGCCCTCAGCACATGGAGCAGGAGGAGGAGCAGGAGGAGGAGGAGGACAGGCAGCTCCTCCTGCCCATCTGCAGCAGCAGCAATCAGGGCTCTCCCCTGCCACATCCATGTATGTACAGGCCAGGGGATATTCCGGCCTTCAGGGATTGCTCTGGCTCAAACGTTTTCTTTCTGCCTTTTCTGTAATTGTACCAACGTGGAAAAAAAAAGAATGTAAATAGGAATTTTAATAAAAGTATAGCAGTAAGCAGATCTAATCTCTAACCTTTTGAAATATGAAGAAGCTGCTTTATCTGTGAGGAAACACAATCTCTCCCCAGCAGAGATGGGAATTTGTGGGAGTTAAATTAACTAAGGCAGTGCTCCCCTCTTGCTCGTTGAATGTAAACGAAGCATATTGAGGATTATTGCAAAGGGAGAATTAATAAAAACGGAATGGGGAAGTTTCAGATCCAGGCATGTTTGCTAATCGTTTCCCAGGCACAGCGAGAGCAGCCTGTGGTCCCAACACCTCCTTCTCTGCTTCCACGGAGGAGCAGGGAGGCGCAGATCCTGAGGAGGGCTGTGCAGTGGGAACGAGGGAGCTGCTGGAGTGAGGAGTGCTTGGAATTCTGTGATTCCATCCACACACAGCTCTGCACAGAAAAACCTTTATGTGGTGGGGGGTTCCTGGCCCTCCAGCCCCGAATTTGTGGCTGTCACTTGGTGTCCCCCACTTCACTCACTCATGGGATGTGCCATGGGTTCCCCAGTGCTCCAGAGCAGGAATTCCTCCAGTGAGGGGCCAGCATTGCCTGGCACCACGGAGATGTCCCTGTGCCAAAGGGTTCTGGAGTGTCCTGGCTCCTGTAACCCAAGTCAGGCTAAATCAGTGCAGGTTATCCCACATCGGGGGGCAGCTGCAGCAGGGGATTGAGGCAGGGCAGAGTCTCCAGCACCAACCCAGTTACAAATGTTGGATAAATGGTGAGAGAGGGGCCAGGGAGTTCCCTGTGTCCTGGGCAGGGCAGCAGCAGCGACTCTGCTGGGTAACCAGGGTGACCCTCCTGCCTGCATGGTGACTGCAGAGCACCAAACAGAGCAGAGCAGGGATTTATCCAACATTCTGAGTGCTCCTGTGCTGCCAGAGGCAGTTTAACCAGCCCTGCCTGATACCAAAGCTGGGACTCTTTGTTCCCCAGAGATCCCAGATTACCTCACCACTGTGCCGAATTCTTTGCTGTTGGTCACATTGTCCAGGAATCCTTCACCTTTCCACTCGGGTTTTCTGTTATTACAGGGTCTGGTTTCTCACTATCATGTTTATTTCCTTCAATCCTCTCTTCTAAGAGCTACCCAGGTGGGTTCAGAGGGCCTCCTGAACTATTTATTTATCTTTGTAGCCCAAATTTATTGTGGCAGCCGTGGCACAGCCCTGAATGGTGCCCACGAGATTTCTTCACCAGCAGGGTGAGTGGTCACAGCTGCAGAGCCACTTGCAAGTGGCAAAAATGCCCCAGAACCATGTGAACATCCCCTGCAAATCCACCACATCTCCCTGGTGCTGTGTGGCTGGGATTTGTCCTCCTTTCTCCAGGCCCATATCCTGCACGAGGTGCTGGGAGTGAATGGGAATTCCAAGTACAAAGCTGGTAAGCCTGGACTGCACCTTCCCCCCAGAGCAAACCCCAAATGCAGCTTTCCTTCCATTCCTGCTTCTTCTCAGACATGATTCCAGTGCCTGGAGGGGTCATGTAAGAAGGCTGGAGAGGGACTTTGGACAAGGGATGGAGAGACAGGGCACAGGGAATGGCTTCCCACTGCCAGAGGGCAGGGATGGATGGGATATTGGGAAGGAATTGTTCCCTGAGAGGGAGGGGAGGGGCTGGGATGGAATTCCCAGAGCAGCTGTGGCTGCCCCTGGATCCCTGGCAGTGTCCAAGGCCAGGCTGGACGGGGCTTGGAGCAGCCTGGGACAGTGGGAGGTGTCCCTGCCCACGGCAGGGGTGGCACTGGATGGGCTTTAATCTCCTTTCCAACCCAAACCAGTCTGTGATTTCATGATAATTCCTCCTGTAATTACCCGGTTTTCTGAAGAATTTTGGTGTCCACAGGGCCAGAAGTCCTGACAGAAGCTGCTCCTTGCCCCGTTGGGATGCTCCCTCTCCCCTCCCGGGCTGCTCCGGAACGCTGTGCCGGCTGCAGGCAGCAGCAATCGCGCTCCTGAAGCGCTCCTTTGTCTGCTCAGAAGAGCGAATTGGCAGCAGCACAAAGATCTATAGAAAAGAATTCCCATGAAGCCAGGGGCACCCTGCCTGAGCAGTGCCTGGCTCCAGCACGCCAGAGCCCTTCCTCCCACTGCCCCCTGCTCGGGATGTGCGATTGTTCCTGCCCGTGGCGAGGAGCGCCCCGCCCTGCCGCGCACACCGCGCTCCCATCCCACACTCCCGGCTCAATTGTGCCAGCCTGGGGTTCAGCTTTCTTTGGTCTCCCTCTCAGCCTTGAAAAATACCCTGATTTCAGAGAGCTCTCAGCTCTGTTCAAAGGACTTTTGAATCCTCCCATTTCCCAGTCGTTCGCCCGGCCCATGAATGACTGGGAAGAACTGGCTCGTCCCTGCGGATTTTAGAAAAGGTGTAAAATTCACCTGTAGAGAGAAACAGAGGGACTCAGGGAGCCTGGGAGCCGATGTGACACTCTCTCTGAAATCCCCATCATGCTTCAGGAACTCGTTTCTTTCTGCACAAATCTGCCAGCCTGGCACGGGGGCTGAGGGAGGGGCTGGCACCGGGCAGGAGCTCTCCTGGAAAACTCCTGTGTCTTCATGAGGCCACGGCGTGAGCCCTGCACTTGGAATGCAGGAATATCCTGAGCTGGGAGGGACCCAAAAGGATCGTGAGTCCAACCCCCAGCCCTGCCCAGACACCCCAACATCCCTGGGGCATCCCTGGCAGCGGTGCCCAAACGCTCCTGGAGCTCTGGCAGCCTCGGGGCCGTGCCCATTCCCTGGGGAGCCTGGGCAGTGCCCAGCACCCTCTGGGGGAAGAACCTTTCCCTGATGTCCATCCCAAAACCCCTGACACAGCTCCAGCCACTCCCTGGGTCCTGTCCCTGTCCCAGAGTGCAGAGATCAGAGCTGCCCCTCAGCAGCACTGGGGCTGTGATGGCATCGGTGTCCCTTAGGCTGCCCACACAGAGGTGAGGGATGGCCCTGGGTGAGCTGTGAGAAGTTGAGGTCTGGGATCACACATCCTCCAAGCTCTGGCAGGCTGCAAATGCACTCCTGCACGGCCTCGAGTTCCTGGTTTCTGCTGCTGAATGAACACGTCCAGATAAAAGAGTCAGAGCCAATGGATGAGATGTTTGGAGAGAAGGAAAATGCCCCTTCACATCACCTCAGGGTTGTCCGGAGTGGCCTGGCTGATGTGGGATGGACACAGGGACGGTTGGGCTGCAGCCTGGGAGCTCTCTGAGTGTCACATTGCTGGGCTTGGAGGCAGCCTGGGATCATCAAATCTAACTGCTAATTGCTCTCATCTCACTGCTGTTCCCACTTGCATCCTGCCCTGGCTGGGTAATGACCGTGCAGGGTGTGGCTGTTCAACCTGGCTCCTTCCATCTGCTCCTCCGCTGGCTGGGCCGGATGCTCCTGGCTCAGGCTGGCTGCTGCTGAGTGCCTGGAGCTGCAGGGTGATCTGAATGGAAGAGTGGCTGCTGGGTGTGCCAGATCCCGGGAAAAACCGGCTCTCTGGGACACTGCTGGAGCGGTGGCTGGCTGGGAGCTGGGACAGGAGCCTGCCCGCTGTCGGTGACAGGCTGTGCCACGATGGGGATGGAAATGACAACAGGGACTGCAATGACACGGAAAGGAAAAGCTCACACTGCTTTCCCTTCTGTGCACGTGCAGCAGGGTGAAGGAAATGAACCCCTGCTACCCAGGCTGGTGTCACACTTAGGTGTGTGCTGCCCTTCACGGGCTGAGGAGCCCTGCAGAACCCCCAAATTTGCAGTGACAAGGGCAGGAAGCCAAAGCAGTTCCAAATGTCTTTCCCAGACTGGCAGGCCTGGAGGAACCATCGCACAGGAGAGACCAGTGAAGGAGGAACCCATGCTGAGGTCTCTGCATTGCCTTCTTTCTCCCTGGATCCCCAGGGGATGTCACAGTTTGCAGGGGATACTTGGAGGGTTTCCCTTGTGCTGGATTTTCTGTCAGTATCAGGAAGGAGCCTGCAAGAGAAATGGAGAGAGACTGTTTGTAAGGATGGAGTGACAGGAAAAGGGGGAATGGCTTCAAACCGAAAAAGGGGAAATTCAGGTTGGATATTAGGAAAATTTAGGGTTTTACAGAATTGCAGGGGTAAAAGCACTTTCTAAAGACTTCTCCATGAGCAGAGCTGGATAAATGCTGAGGAATTTCTCATTTGCTGTAGAAGTTTCTTTGTGTTTTGCTTATAAATGGCCCCATTTGAAGGGAGTGCATTGCCAAAGTGCCTGGCCAGTGCTGGGGACACCTCAGTGAAGTCCTTGCCCCTCTCCCAGGAGAGCTGGTGGCACCTTTGCCTCACAGGTGGGCACCTTGTCTGCAAAGCTGGGCACACCTCACATCTGCTCCTGGCCTGGCAGCCTCCTGCCCCAGCCCCTGAGCGAGGAAAAGGAGACAGGGACATGTCACTGCTGCAGGACAGAGCTGGGACAGCCACTGCCACAGGGCTGAAGGGATGGGGACAGGGAGAATGAAACAAGATGTTCCCATGGGGAGAGAGAATCCCAGCTCTTCAAACTGTACAAAACCACACTAACCACAGAATCCTCTCAGGCAGCAGAGAAGAAACCAACCATGAAAAGCTGGTAAAATGTTCTACGCCGGTTTCTTGTCCTGTCCTTTGAGGCAGCTGCTCAGAAGCTGCAGGAGAAGCTGATCACATCTGGCCCTGCCCGCGTGAGGCCCTGCCATCCCTGAGCCTGCTTTCCCCCTCACATTTCCCTGCTTTCCATTCTGTCTGGGTTTTTTTTTTTGTCTATCCAGCCTGCTTTGTACCTGGAATAAGCTTGGAACAAGCTTGGGATCCACCCATTCCTGTTCAAGCAAGAAGGAATCCAGCTCCACAGAAATAATCCCCCGAACTCCTATTAGGAGCTTTTTGTAGCTACATTAATTTTAGAAGAAAAATTAGGTCCAAAGTGCTGGGCTCATTTTAATGAAGATTCACGGTCACAACTGAATCCCCTGACGAGGAGGAATCAGCTTTTGAGCACATCAGGCTCATTAGAAACTCCTCACAAAGTCATCAGAGGCCGACGAGGGGTGGCAGGAAAAGGGGCTAAAGGGGAACGATGCTGGGGAGGAATCGGATCTCTGCACTTCCCTTCCCCGCCTGCAGCCGCGGCAGCTCCGGCACCGAGATGAAAGCAGCCGGCAAAGAAGATAAACAAGAAAACAGCCCTGGAACAGTCACGCTGCCAAAAACAACCCGGGGAGGATGGGACGGGAGATAAAAGAGAAAGTGCTGGAGGTTTTGGAGTGAGTTCCCCCATCCAGGTGGGGATGGAGCTGGGAGCGGAGCTGTCAGCGAGTCACTGTCACACTGTCACACTGGCACTGTCACACAGCTCCCCGGCCATGGGGGGAGCGCAGCACAGGCATTTTCTCCCACAAGCACCTCAGCCTCTGTCTTTCCCTTCCACTGCCAGCAACGCGGCTCCGAATCCCAGGAAAGTCCCAGAAATCCCACGTTGCTCCTCAGGGACTCTTTCCTTCTTTTCACATTTGCTTCAGCTTTTTCTCTCCCGTATTTTGGCTCCAGGCAAGGCAATGGGATTATACCGGGGATCCAGGGAGGCTCTGTCCTTCCTTAGCCTGCTCAGTGGTGTTGATAAATCGAGCAGGAGGAGGCAGAGGCTTCTGGGTGGGGTTTAATCCTCACCTCGGTGTGATAAAGCCGTGGTGGAATCAGAGGAGCACGTGGAGCCCAAGGCTCAGCCAGTTCTGGAGGCTGGGCAGGCCCATAGGAAAAGCCAGTGTCAGCCCCCAAATATCCTGTGGGGCAGAAAACCTCACACTCAGTGTTTCACCAGGCATCCTCTGTGCCCTTGTACCATTTGGTTTAAGGACAGGGGTCTGCAAATTGTTCATGTCTCAGAAACATGGGATCTTTTCCCCAAGGATTGCCTTCAGCAGGGAGCCTTCCCCACCCGGGAGAGGATGCTGGGTTTTCCCAGTGGCAGCTCCCCTCCCCTGAGCAGAGCCACTGCAGAGACCTCTGTTCCCTGTGGGTGTGCAGGGATCAGCCAGGTGAGGGAAGGACACGGATTGTTCTATCCCAGTGCCTCCCACACTTTGCAAAGCCTTGGAGAAGCAGGGACAGAGTTTCAAGGCAGGGCTGAAGGTGCTTTTTGTGGTGAGTTTGATGAGGACATGCTGGAAGGCCCACAGTGTCTGGAGATGGCCTCCCTACACCAGTCAAATCTGCTTTACAGCCTTTGGTGTCGGGGTTTGGAGGTCCCTCATAACAGGAGAGTTATCCCCAAGAGGAGGTCAGAGTAGCTGGGCTCAGGTACTGGGGTTTAGAAGGGAACATGCATTAAACCATCTCTGACTCCTCCTGGGTGGCCACGTTGGCCTTAGGCTGCCTCCTCCTGCCCCAGGTTTGAGTTTGGGGTCAGGCACTGCTGAGGCCTGGGGACCCCATGGTGTGGATTAACCTGGGCACCTCCCTTCACTCCAGCACTCCGAGGCCATGGCAGGGTAACAGTCCCCCCTGCTGTGAGGAATGAAGGGATTTTCCATTTCCTCAGGTGCTCCCAGCACCAGAGTAGCTTCAGATGGCAGAGCTAAAGCTTTCTTTGCCAACCTCACAGTTTGTGGGGTCTCCTAAGGGCGTTACCAAATGAGCTGTGGGCACTCAGACCTTGTAGCTTGAGGAAATTATTCCCAAAGGGTGCAAGACAGGGGATTTTTAGGGGTGCTGCTCCCTTTCCATTGCTCTCTTCCTCCTACACCGCATTCCCTGCTCTCCTGGAAACTGCCTGCAGCTGCAGGGCATCCCCTCAGTCCCCATCTCTGTGTGCTCCTCCTTGCTGGGATTCCTCTCTGTCCTCTGTGTGTCCTTACAGCTGGCAGCACCTTGGCTGTCTCCAGGAAATGTCTGTAAAGGCTTTAGTTGGGTTTGCAGTGGGACACAGGGGAAAGCACCAGGACTTTGAGGAAATTCTGCCTCAGTGGCTGTGGCTCACAGCAGTGAAAGCAGCTGTGCCTGAAGGGACCTTGCTCAGAACAAACCTGTGATGGCTGTGCCCGGGTCACTGGGCAGCCCAGGGCAGTGCCAGCCCATCCCTGCAGCATCCCAGAGCTCTCCTGGCAGGGGAACAGTTGGAAAAAGTGGGAGTGTATCAGGCTGGGGTGGGCGTGCTGCTCCCTCCACCCCGAGAGCAGGGACTGGGACTCAGTCCCAGCCAGGGAGCAGGGACTGGGACTCAGTTGGACCCGGTGCACCTTCCCAGGGAGGTGCCAACAGCCCTGGGCTGGAGCAGCAATCCTTGGGAAGCCTGGGAGGCACCTCCCCGTGCAGGGCTGGCAGGGCAGTGGGGACAGCACGGCCTGGGGGGCAGCATGGCCGGACAGCCCTGGGGACAACGTGTGCCCAGCACCAGGTTGTGCTGTGGGCAGTGCCCTGGGACAGGACCCTCCTGGAGGCACAGGCTGGGGTTGTTGGGTGTCCTGTGCAGGGCCACGAGCTGGACTTTGATTATCCTTGTGGGTGTCTTCCAGCCCAGAATATCCTGTGATTCTGGAGAGGGGAGGGAGCTCTGCCCCTGAACTGACTGGGACAGACCCTGCACTCCATCGACCCCAGGAGCCTTCACGTGTCCCCAGGGTCCCCAACCCAAACAATCTCTGCACATTGGTAGGTGCTGCTCATGCACATCCGTGGGGATTGTACCTGCCCCACACACGGGGAGGGAACATCTCAGCACGTGTCCGTGGCACCCCTGACACTCACACCCCTACAGGGTCTGTGCAGCCCTCAGACACCCAGAGGGACCCTATTCCCCACACACATCGATCCATGAACCCGTGCACTCTTACAGGAACAATCCCCAGACCGTACAGACTGCAAAGCTGCAGCCACCAGAGCCCCCGTCTGCCCACGGGGCACGGCTGTCCCTGCCCCTCCCCAGGGACTGATCCAGCGGGAGCACATCCCGGCCCGTTCTGCAGGGACCACATCCCAGGGACAGGGACAGTGGCCATACACCACACACAGCTATAGGGACCACATCCCCGCCCATCCACACAGGGACCACATCCCTGGGGACAGGTTCAGGGGCCACTCACCACATCCCAGCACACCCCCGCAGGGACCACGTCCCCAGGGACAGGTACAGGGCCACACACATCTGCAGGGACCACATTCCTGTCGGTCCCCGCAGGGACCACACCCCCGGAGAGAGGCAGAGGCTCCACACNAGGAACCACACCCCCGGGGAGAGGCAGAGGCTCCACACACCACAGGCGCCTTTCGGGACCACATCCCTGCCAGCACCACATCCCCGGGGACAGGCACAGGGTCCTCACACGACACACACCTTTAGGACCACATCCCTGCCCATCCCTGGCAGGACCACCTCCCCAGGAATGGGTACAGCGGCCACTCACCACACCCCTGCCAGGACCACATCCCGGGGGGACACGCACAAGGTCCGCATCCCACACACACTACCAGGGACCCCCCGGCTCGAGCCCCTTCCCCCGCGCCCCTCCGGAGCCCCCCGAGCTCCGGCGCTGCCCCGGGCGGCCGGGTCGGGCTGCGGGCGCGGCTCGGGTCGCGCTGCCCCGGGCGGGCG
>VZTH01010811.1:0-94548 GCA_013397815.1 Aleadryas rufinucha
CCCCAGGCAGGCTGGGTGTCCCCAAGGAGGCTGGGTGTCCCCAGGCAGGCTGGCTGTCCCCAGGCTGGGTGTCCCCAGGCAGGGTGGGTGTCCCCAGGCTGGGTGTCCCAGGCAGGGTGGGTGTCCCCAGGCTGGGTGTCCCCAGGCAGGCTGGCTGTCCCCAGGCTGGGTGTCCCAGGCAGGGTGGGTGTCCCCAGGCTGGGTGTCCCCAGGCAGAGTGGATGTCCCCAGGCTGGGTGTCCCCAGGCAGGCTGGGTGTCCCCGGCAGGGTGGCTGTGGCTGTGATGGGGATGAACCCTGGGGTGGGGCACTCAGCTGGGTGCAGGGGATGCAGTGTCCGTCCTGCACTGGTTCTGGCGGTGCTGGGGTTGGGGCCGTGGGTCAGCCGGGCGCAGGCAGTCCCTGCAGGAGCGGGAGCCCTGAGCTCAGCGTGCTCACCCCGAGCTGTCCCTCACTGCTGCGGGGGGCTGGACCCACACCGGGTGGGGTCAGGCTGCTGCGGGGGCTGTGGCTGACGGGGCTCCGGAGCTCCCCGAGGCTGGAGAGCTGCACGGAGCCCTCCCAGCAGGAAAATGCACCCAGGGCCTGCTGGGGCCATCAGCAGCTGGAAGGAGCTGTGATTTAACCCAGGTTGTCCCGAGCTGCCTCGGGCACAGCCCCTGTCAGTGCCTGCTGCCCTGGGACGCTCCTGCCGCCACAGCCGTGGGCTTGTGGGATGCTGATGGGGATTTGCAGCGATGGGCATCGTGTGCTGGGAGCTTCTGATCACCTCACACTTACATGGCCATCAGAGATCAGCAGAGCAGGTAGGGACACACAGCAATCCATTCAGGGAACAGCAAAGGGGATTGCTCTATAGTTTAATGGGATTGAAGGATCAGTGGGGCTATGGGACACGAGGTGGGATGGGAAAGGCTGCACCATACCTGGGCACAGGGCAGTGACTGGGAAAGTTTAAGGGTGAGGGCAATTAGAAGATGAGTCTTGGATTACTGAAATACTTTCCACTTGGGAAGATTGTCATTCTTATTGTTGCTTCGTAGTTGTGAGAAAAACAATACAGATTAAATGGAAATACTTTTATGCTGTTTATATTGAAATAATTTTATTTAAACATATACCTGAATTTAGTTTTGATTGAATATTAGTTTCAGGGAGCTGCAAAACTTTGCTTTGGTGTTTTTTGTTTTTTTTTTTTTTTTTTTTTTTTGGTAGACTAGTGAATTGAGACATTTTCTTGTGTTTTTTCCCCAAGCTGGTTTTGTTGAAAAAACTTCATCTACTCTGCCAACACTCATAACACTTAGAGACCATTCATTTAGAGGCCATTCATTTGTAGTAGGAAGTTCTTATCTGTAAAATTACCAAGCAGTATTTCAACAATTTTCTAAGGCACTGGAGATGCTGGTTTTATTTTAGTCCCTCAGCTCAGTAAAGAGCGTGGCAAGGCTGTGTTTGAGGAGAGGGAGAAGAGAGCTATGTGGGATCTTTGCAAAGAGAAAAGCTCCTCGGGGATGGTGGCTTTTGAATCCTATTCCCAGTTTAAGCACAAGTGTTGAAAGGCAGCCATGTGTTCAGATATGTTATATGAATTGTTCTTAAGGCTAGTAATTTTTTCCATGGGTAAGGCTTCCCAGATTTCTTCTGAGCCATCTGTCGAGGAAAGAGAGCATTAGATCGTCAGACATTGTTTTCAAAGCTCACTAAAATATTATCTGTTTAACCCTTGCATTGCTTAATTTGAGGGTGGGCTTTAAGGGAGGGTTGTTTGTGTTACTGTTTGATTTTATTTTTTTTTACAAATGGAGCAGCAGAGAGGAAATATTGGGTAGCTCACTTTGGAGCAAAGCTAAGGCTGGGGTATGGCAGTTCTGGGCTTGTAGCTGGAAATTCCTTTTGCATGTAGAGGTAATGCGCTGCTGTGATAATCTTGGGTAAAATAAATTTTAGAAGATCATTCAAAACCCTTCATCTTTCCTTCCCTGAGCCAAGAAAAGAAATGAACAGAAAGATTTGTTGCTTCACCTGGTGAGGTTGAGCGGGTGACCTTTAGCTCCTGGGGCAGCTGTGATTTTTTCCACTGCCAAATTTGTTTGCTGAAAACTCAACCTTATTGAGGTCCTGTGATGAACTCAGTTCTCAAAGCACAGGCTTGTCACTGGCTTTATAAACTACATGAAGTTATTTATAATGATTTTGTGATGTGTCTGAAATGAAATCCTTTTTAAAAGCTCCACTTAAGGAATTTAAATGTAGAATCTTCTTCACCAGTGTGGAAATAGCTGCTTAGAGGAAAGAGTGGGGTCCTGAAGACGCTGGGGCAGGCACAGCCAATAATAAAGTATGGCAGGTAGGAAGAGTGTGTATGAACAGGGGGTGAAAATGGTTTGCCTGAGGTAGGACTGGTCATTCCTCCAGATGTTACCCCACTGAGCAGCCCTGATCCACTGGGATCCCTCAGGAAGCAGGAGGAACTCCCTGCAGCTCGCTCCTTTTGCCATTATGGGCACCCTGATTCTCAAACACTTTGGAAAAGGTGGCGCTGCTGTGTTCATCTTTCCCAGCTGCGCAGCATGGAAAGGGGAGGACACTCAGTCTCTGGTTGGATCAGCCTCTCTTGCTCCTGGCAGCTGGGAAAATGCCTGGAAAGTGGAGTTAATGTCTGCACAGCTCTTCAGGACACGTCATGGAAGGGTGAGAAGAGAGTTTATTCCCCTGGTCGCGTAAATAAGGTGAGGGTGCTCAATTGGAACAGTTTGGATCTAATGGAAGCTGAGTAATTGCTGTCCACTGGTCCCTATGCCCTCACAAAAACTATTTCTGCAGGAGAAGAGCAGGCATTTCATTCTCAGGTCAGGAAAGAAATCCAGCTTGGAGAAGGCAGTAGATGGAATGATTTTACAATCCCCTGTGACATGGATGGGAGTATATGGGATTGTTCCTGCTCCTAACAGGGTCCCTTTTCCTGGACCAAGCAGTGAATCGGGATCTACCACTACCAGCATGAGGGTGATCTCAGGAAAACCCTCAAACTGCAGCTTCAGCCCAGTTGTGTGAGTCCTTGTGTTGGTCCTTAGAAGGACAGAGAGAACAGGAGGCAAATCCTCGACTTGTGCAAAGCCTGCCAGCTCCCCGGGGCTGTGAGGAGCTGGGAAAGGAATAACTACAGAGAACAAACCCCATCCCTGCCTCCCAGGGACGGCTCCCACAGCCACGGGGGTGCTGGGAGGGCTTCATTCCCTTTCTGGGAGGACTTGCAGTGTTTTTTATGGGCTGTGGTACCAGAGCAGCGTGCTGCGGGTGTCCTTGGCTGTCACCAGCCGTTTCAGAGCGCTGTAAATCATCCTTATTTTACTTTATGAATTGTAAAAACTATCATACATTTCATAGGTATCTCAGGACAGGATAGTAAATTTCAAGGTTTTTTTCCATGAATTTATAGCCAAGCCTCAAAAATAGCTTCTTATGCAGCTGGAAATAAGCCCTCTGTAGATCTGAGGAGCAATAGATTGTCCTCAGCTTGGGTACACAACTCCCTCCGACATCAAGGGCAATAGGTGGCCCATGGGGTGATTATTTAGTGAAAAATAAAGGAAAATATGAACCCAGGTGTACTAAGAGAGGCTGACTGTTGGAAGGGCCATGAATAAAAGTATTTTCCAGTGGCATTTTGTGCTTGGCTCATTGTTTCCAGGCACACAGCAAATCACAGCTCCCATCTTCTCTCCCAGATAAAACATCTCTTGTTTTGGTGGTGGGTTCTTTTATGTGTTTCAGAGAAATGGTGCATCAATGTCCATTTTCAAGGAGAATTTCTTGTTTGGAACATGCAAAGAAGAAATTTCCAAAAAAAACTTGGTGTGTTAAAGGGATTTTTTTAACCTGTTGAGGATAAGTCCATAAATCATTATCTCGTGCAAAATAGCTGCCCAATTCTTCTGGGGATATTTTTGGTGTGTTCCAAAAGAGCAAATAATGTCAATGTGGAGAAGCTGAACTCTTCAAGTGGTGCCCAAGTTCTTTCAGATATTTCTCACACCCTTGAGGATGAAATTTGGCCACAAGGGTGGAAGAAAGTAGCAAGTGAGATGTTACACTGTGATCACGTCAGAGCACTGAAAATCTGTTCTTTGCCTTCCATTCACATTCAGATCCTACATAATTGATAAAATTCCTGGCTGGAGTTCTGTGGAACTGTTATTTCTGTACAGGACCAGATGCACTGTTAACTGCTCATTGACATTAACATGTTCTCATCCCTGAAATGAAAATGAGCCCTGTTTTTAGCCCTCTTCACATGATCTCTTTCAATCTCCTGTTCTTAGGTTTATCAAATTAAAATGCTTTTCTAGGAATCATCTGGTATTTCTCAGAGGTTGGGCAAATAGAAGTATCTGCAAAGACTAAATAAAATTTAGCATTCTACCTTGTTGTAGAGAGGGGAGCAGGAGGATCAAGGAAAGCAAATGTTAGCCTTATTTCTTGTGGCAACTCAAATAATTTTTGTATTTATTTTTTTCCCACCTTTTGTCTCTTATGGGAGCATGAGCTTTACATTTCATGCACAGTCATGGAATGTAATAGGATGATTTTCATGCAAGGACGTAGTGTTGCCAGCTGAAAGTAGTTAGCAGTTTGTATTAGAAATATATCTCCTAATTTTCTTTCCTGTAATTATAAAGCATTCTGTGATGACATTGAATTAAAATATCTGCATTCTGTGAGTAGTCACTCACAAAAAAGGGGAAGTTTTGTTGTGTGGCTCTCAGGAGCAATCCAGGTAGTGTGTACATTTAAAGGACAAAGATCCCTGAACTGCTTCTGAGCTTTTAAAAACACCGCTGCACAAAACTCCTGAATTTGGAGGGCTGCTTCAATATGAAAATGCCATTTAAAAAAAAGTGTACATATCCAAAAATTTATAGCCTTAAAAGTCTATTGTATGGCCACTATCTTCTGCTTATTAGATAACTGCATTTAGCAGGTGAAGGCTGTAATTCAAAAAGTCAGTTAAAAATAAAACTAAGGATACTTTTTGCTAAGAATAGGAAAAATTTCAGGCCTTTTTAGATGGCTTTTCTTCAGGTTGCATTTCATCTACTTGGCCAGTGGGTTTACTCAGCAGTGGACACTCTAATGGCTTTAATCTTATGATCTTTTTGCAACCTTGTCTTGTCTTGCACCTACAGACACCGCAGCAAGAGGTGGGCAGGTCGTTCTTTGTGAAAGGAGGCTCTGTTCAGAGTTACAACTCAATCAGGGAGGATTAGTCTCTGAAAACAATGAGATCAGCAGATGTTAGTGAGGAGAACCCAGAACCACTTCCTCTGCCGACGCTTCTAAAATCATGCTGTGCATTTCCAGGTGGCTTTCAGTTAAAAAGTGAGGCGGGGTGGTGAGGAGGGAAGGGAGGATTCAGTAAAAAATACTTTCTTTTCCTTTAAAGTGCCCAAGCACTAACAGAATTATAAAAGGAAACAATGAGATTCTTAATATTCAGTGGAAACATAGAAGGAAAAATGCAGAAGAGAACAACAGCTGAGAGATTCTTTAATCAGGGTCCCTTACAAAGTCCCAGAAAAAGACACAAGAGGTCTGATGAGACACAGCTGCACTAATCCTTGTATTAAAAAAAACCAAACAAAAACCAACATTCAGGAAAAAGGGGGTATGTTAATGAAAGATTGATAATGCAAGACACAGTTGGCTGGAGAAGATGAATGCATTGGAACAGCCACCACAACAAAGGGCCCAGCAAGGGACTTGCAGCCACATCCTGCCACGGGTTACACGCGGGCCCTCGGTGCCTGCAGGAGCCGGTGAGTGGGCACGGGGACGCGCCTGGAGCTGGCCTGGCTGCGGGGACAGCGCCGGCTGGGAGGCTCCTCCTGCCCCTGGGTTGGAGCTTCGTGTCTGGGACGTGGCTCCCTGGAAAACCCAGCGTGCAGCAGGAAAGTACGTTTGATAGGAAAGAAATCCAAATCGTTATATTCTTCGGAAACATTTTGACTGAAGCAGCCCAACAGAATTCCTTTCCTGGGGAATGCTCAACCAGCTTTACCCTGGACATGCTGCTTCGGGTCGTGTGTAACCCCCACCAAGCAGCTGAAATATTAAAGAAGTAAATCCACACTCCTCCTCACACAGAAGTTTTATGGGCTGTTTTAGAGGGTTTCTTTCCCTTCCTGGTGCTGAGCAGTGCAGGGAGATCTATGGCACACCACACCACACACAAGCCGAGCTGTCCTGCCGTTCTGTCGCGCTGTAAAATAACTTGGATGGGTTCCCAGCTGGAAGCGCGAGAGACGCGATCGCGGCTCGGGCGCCCCGAGGTTCCGTCTGCCCCAGCTCCTCGGGGCTGGCTCCGTGCCCACGCCCTGGCAGGGGCTGCTCCTGCGCCGTGGCCGAGCTCCTGCCCTGGGGAGGAGGATTCCTGGGGTGGGCTCAGCCGTCTGAGGGGATGGATGGCGCTGTGGGGGGCGTTGGGACCTTGTGCTTGCCTTCTCCTCCTCATCCAACTCCTGCTTCAGGACACCTGGGACCCACCTGCAAACGTGGCCAGGCCTGGAGCCCCCAGAACAGTGCAAACTTTGACTTCTTTAAGTGATATATCAGCACACGCTGAACCACTGCTTCCTTCTGCATTGCTGACTTTGCCTTATTTTTGCTCTAATTTACAGTTTAATTTGCCTTTGACACTCTCCTTTTCCAACAGCACATTTTTATTCACTGAATAGCCACGACCTTCTGGCAGCATTCCACTGGATCCTCGAATTAGTGTTGTTTCCTCTGTTGTTTCATCATTTGCAGGACACAAATCACGGGCAATTGCAAAGAGCTGGATCCTCTTTTGAGGAAAACTCAGTCACTGATTTCCTATCTGTCTAGTTTTCTAAATAACACTGACTTTTGAAATTCCCATATGCTTCATGGGACATTTTCCATGTTCACCAAGAAATAGCTTAATGGAGAAAAGAGGGAGTTTTAGGCACTGGGATTGCTACAACCATAACTGACCTAAGGCTTCCTGGCAAATATCAGGTGGTGACATTTGTTCCAAGCACGCAGCAGGGAAGATGTGATATTGGCACTGGGTGCATTTTTAACACTCTTCACATTTCCAGAGCAGTTAGAAGCTGTCTGGAGAATTTCTGGCAAACTTTCCTTGAAAACTCTCATGTGGAGCACCACTTTCCTAATTGGCCATAATAACCCCCCCTGATTAACTTCTCAGGGATACACAAAAAGAGTAATTCCAGAATATCTTGCAACCAGACTGGGAGGATTTTGCCTGGGGTGCATTAACCCTTCCTCACAATTTTTTAAAATTTACTGTCTAACCAGGAAACATTTTGAATTCTTTGTACCTCTTCTGATGCAGTAATTGTAAATATATTTTGTTGCTCTCCTAAACAATTAATTTATTTTGCAAAACATGCTTTTAAGTTCACTTTGACCTGGCCATCAGGATGTTTAATTATGTTGTCTGTGGAGTAATTTCTCTTAAAAGAAAAGTTTTAAATATTGTCGTTGTAAGTATTTAGGACTCTGTGGTAATAAATTCCATTCATGCTGCCATCAATTACCAATTTCCAACATTAAGAATTAATTTTAACTCAGCTTGTTTCTAACCCAGTAAAAGTCATTTCCAAACTCCAGTGATGGAGAGCGTTGCTTCTGCCAAAAATGTCTTTGCTCTCTCTGCTGTATTTGTGCCTGTAGACATGCATTGAAATCACAGCCATCCCTGCAAATTTGACCGCCCCAAGAAATGGTTTGACAAGATTTTTTTTTGGAACGCACTCAAGGCATCGGCTTGGGTGGATTTTCTTAATTCCGTGCTTACGTCTTTCCCTGCTCTGTGTTGTGCTGGCTCTGCTCTGTGCTTTTCTGCACCGTCTCACTGGTGTCTGTTGGAAAAAAAGAAAAGAATCAGGATATTCTTGGAGCATCCTCTGAAGCTGGTTTGCATTACTGCACGTGTGACAATCTGTTTTTTGCTGAAGTGGCACTGGATGACTGCTGTGGCTTCAGTGTTGTCCCACTGAGACCTCTGGAGTGCTCTGCTCCAGCC
Organism: Aleadryas rufinucha; assembly: GCA_013397815.1. Lineage (NCBI taxonomy): Eukaryota > Metazoa > Chordata > Aves > Passeriformes > Aleadryas > Aleadryas rufinucha. The sequence goes on from VZTH01010811.1 coordinate 8,075, forward strand.
TCCTGCTTGAATGGGCCCTGTCACAGCCACTCCATGAGGTCAAGCACAGCTTTATCCAGCCTGCAGCTCTCAAACAGCCATCCCTGAATATTCAGCCTCTGAACAACCTGTTCCAGTGCTGTTCATCCACATCCTTCTGGAGAGAGGCTCTGACGTTCATCACACAACTCATTTCCCGAACGAGAAGGTTGCTCAGACCAACACTCAGGACTTCTGAGAAGAACTTAGGGCATTTCACAATTTCAGAATTTCAGAAAGCAAAGTACTTTGTTGGGTCTAAATTTCATTCCTTGGGAGCTGAAGGTGTTGTTCCTGAAGTCCTGACTATGAGCAGAGCACTGGAATTTTAGAAGTTGGAGCATAAATATTTGATCACCAAATGTTATGCGTGAGCATGTGTTTGTTGGGACACGCACTCACTGCGTGTATTGGTGTGCTGAGGCTGGTTTGCAACATTCAGGGTTTAATCAGAAACATATTACCAGGCTTGTATTTGTATTCAGCTTTAATAAACAGAAATTAATGGAACCTTTATGGGAATTCTTTCAGGGAGATACAAAAATGTGAATCCAAATGAGTTTCTCTATGTGCACTGATTAATCTTTGGGAATGACAGGAACGTTCAAGGTCAGGCTGCTGATGTAAGGTGTGGAAACACAAATTTGTTGATCCCCAGTAGTAACCAAGAATAAGAAGTTCAGGAGAACAGAAAGAGCTGGATTTATGGTGTGACAGCCATGCTTCCAACAAACTCACCCAGGCCGGAAAGAAAAGCCCTTCATTCCCTGTTAATGAACGCAGCTACGTCTAATGGAGCCGTGGTGGACAACAGTGGTGTTTAAAAAGCAATCAAATCAACTAATGCTTTCATTAGAATAATGATAACTGCATCAAAGGGACACAGTGCTCAGCAAAACACCTCCTGCAGTGCATAAACACCACCACCACAGGAGATGTTTATTGCTTTAGACATGCTCCCTTTGATGTATTTATCAGTTAAATGTATTAGTTCTGCTCCTCAGCTGTGTGCAGAAGCAGCACTGAGGAAGACCATATTTCACGTGTGCTATACATAGCATCATAACCTCTGAGCACCAGGATCAATAAATAAAATTAAGTCAAAAGAGTTGAGTACATTTAGAGTCAACAGTGTGGATGCTGACGACTCATGGCAGCACTGAAACTCCAGCTGCCTTCATGGGACATTTTTATCTCAGCTAAAAGGAACACAAATTCCAACAACATCCCATTATGCAAAGAAGATTTTTCTTAGAGGAAATATTTCCTATCATTAGGATGGTATTTATTAGGTCATGTCCTTAGATGGGAGAATGCTAAGCCCCACTTTGTGCATGTTGTTGTGTGTGTGTATTTATTTTGCCTAAAAGTTACTGTTTCTTCTCCCTGGGTTTTGGTCCTGTGATTTAGATAATTACGTGGTGAATTATTGTGCATTAGGTTCAGCTGAGATCAGTTCTGTTGGAGGCTCTTAGTACATAGTGTTCATTTCTCTGCATCCATAATTGCAGATGTTGATGTCTGAATTTATTTCAGCTACTGAGAGAAAAGACTCTTTCTTCCTGAAAAGAGCCATATTTGTTTAAAAAAAATAATTTCAGTATTATTCCAGCCCACAGACCATCTAATTTGAAACTCTCCTGTTCTGTGGCTGATGCTCCTGCCTTTTCCTGGTGCTGTGCAATTTAGATGAGGAGCATGGGAGGCCAACTGCTGAATTATCATCATGCCTGACACCATGGGCTGGGTTTTTGCATCTTTTGGGGCTTTTTTCCCTTTGATTGTAGAAGTGTAGAAGGATAGAGAGTGATAATTATGTGTGTGTGTGTAATTCTGTGTTAATTCATATGACACAAGCAGCCAAAGAGCCTTGTTTAGCTTAAGATTTGTTAATACAGGATATCAAATAGAAGCTAAAGTACATTTTTGTTGTATATTGTCAGTAGATTGAACAAATACTTTATGAAAGTACTTAATTAATAATTTCATTTGTTTTCTTGCAAACTAAAATGCACATTTTGGCTCACTGGGTTTTCCCACCCAACACCTGCAGGTTTTGGAGTTGATGGATGCTGGAACTTGGCTTTCCAGAGCAACCAAACACAGGTTGCTGTGGAATGCAACAATTAACTCATCTGCAGCAGTGGAGATTTCTCCATGTGCTCTCTCTCATGGCAATAAACGCCAGACCTGGATCTTGCTGGTGTGGATCCCTAGGAACACGAAATCAGCAGCGACTTCCAGCTCTCTGTGCCTTTGTGCCCAAGAGTGAGGGAATATTTGAAACATCTCTGTCTGTCGAGCAGTTTAATCAGGAAGACACCTCAGTGCTGTTGGTGGTGTTGTGACAGCACCAATTAATAAGAAATGAACCATTTGCATTATTGAGAAATACTTGTAAGTGCTGAAACGTTGCCTCCCCTAAAGTGCATTCCTCGTGCCAGGGTTTGGGGGTGGGGATAACCTGACACTTGCACGGTGTCACTCCTGCCATGCAGTGTGCCATCATTCTAGCCAAGCTAACAATGCTCATCTAGGAAACAAATATTTGGGATATAAGACACAGATTGCACTAGGTGTGAGAAATTCCTTCATCATACCCTTTCCAAATAGATTTTTTTTTCTGTTTGAATTTTTTAAAAATTTTTTTTAAATGTGTTAATCTCTAAGTAATTTCTAGTTAATATGGATAATTGATTGAGTGGGGCTCTTAAAATATTATATTGTTGATCTTTTATTTATAACTAATCAGCAACTTAATTATTTATTGGTTACATTTCATGTCACATTTAATAGGGTGATGTCTGAGCATAGGAGACTTCCCTTAATTACACAAGAAATTTTCTTTAAAGGCAAGTAGCTTGATCAGTCCATTTCTTATAAGCTATTATTCTAGTCATACATTAAACAAAAAGAATCCAGGAGAGAAATTGTCTTCTGAAATCTCTGAGATTTTTATAAGGTCAGGAAAACGCAGCTCTCAGTTATTTGCCTGTCATTTTCCTAAGCCAACAAGTGTGATTGTTTGTATACAAATATTCCCTATTTGCACATTGATTTGGGCTTCCTTAGTGCCAAAATACACAATGTTACATGCATATCAACTGCTAATTTCCATCATGTCTGTCACAAATAAATCTGGGCTTATATAAAGACATCCTTCCTATTTGCCTGTTGCTGGCAACTAGTGTTGATATTAGTATTTTTTTATACTAAATTATATTATACTTTAGTATTTAGTATTTTTTTAAAAAAAACCCCTCACCTCCAAAGGAAATTGGGAGTTGTGCAGCTGAAAATATGGACTTTGAAAAACTGGAAAACTCAGCAATTAAATACAAATTTCCAGAGGTTACTTGGACATCAGAAAAAAAAAAGCAACAAACAAAACCCCCCAAAAAACCAAATTGAAAGCTTTGGATTCCCAAGAAATCCAGTTTTTCTTTGAACTGAGGAACCTCATGGGTTGTTTTGTTGTTTTTTTCCCCTCACTGGCTTCATTCCACAGCACACCTGTACTTCTGCATTGCTCCCAGACTGCTGTAATGTTGTTTAGATGACTGCCTGCATTAGACCAGTTCTGTGTGCTGCTGTAAGTGTGGCTGGATTTCATCTGCCAGGAGAGAAGCCTGGTGTGCTTTTCCCATTCAGCTCATCTGCTTTTCCAGGTGTCCGGTCTCGTGTCCGTCAGTGCAAGGCTGTGAAGTGAAACCCTGGACAAACAGCAGGCTCCCTCCCCAGAGACAGTGGCTTTAACATTTCATGAGCTTCCAGAGGCAAAAGGCAGGTGTAAAGAGGGCAGGTTTTCACAGGAGACAGTGCTCTGTTCCTCCAGGATGAAGATGGCATTGGGATGTTCTCCTGTTCTGAGGAACACAGGGCTGGGCTCCCGGCCATGGAGCGAGAGCCACTGGTGGGACACCGGGATGGGCACCAGGGGAGTGACCATGGGGAGGTTTGCGGGGTCACTGCACTCCTGAAAGGGGAAATTTCTTCCTGACACGGGCACAGTGATGGATCCTTCACAATGTCTGAGGGTGGAAAAGCTGCAGGAGTTACCAGGGAGCTCCCAAATCTGAGACAGGAGCCTGGCCAAGGGCTCGTGGTGATTCCAGAGGTTGGGGGAAAGGCCTCAGGAAAGCAGCCACTGCTCTGTGAGAGTGACAGGGAAGGGGGGATCTGCTGGGACAGGGCATTTCTGAGAGAGCCTGTTCTGAGGGATTACAGGGGAAGGGGAAAAAAATGAAACTTGGAGTGAGTACATTAGAAAACAGATCTAAATGGAGCTTTCTGCTTGAAAAGCTTGATGCTGGAGGGTCAGGACTTGTGCATATCTCCCAGTTACCTGGAAAAACCAAGCTGTTCTCTTGTTTAAATTGGAAAGTGGCCCTAGCTTTGAATTCACAGCACTCCTGGAAGTAAGATCTGATCCAGATTAGTATCAGAGTGTGCTAAAGCTGCCTAAGAGCTCAAATCTCATTTAGAGATTGCCTTCATGTTCTCCCAAAAATGTCATATCACTCAATTGTTATGTTTTTTTCCCAGGTGCTGGAGACTATAAAACACACTAGATGTCTTTTCAGTAATGTGAAAAGTGATTTTTTTTCCCCTCAAGATTATACTGCACAGGGAAAACATTGGAGTTGAAAAGAATTTTTAGTAGCAGTACATGAGTCTGCCACAAGTAGGACGAAGGAAAATAAAACAAAATGGATTTATAAACTGTAAAAGCACTGTCAGGTTTTTAAAATGCTGTTACTCGCTGCTGGGTTTAAAGCTGTACATGGCTTTTTCTGAGTTCTTGGTCCTGGTGCTCTGTGTTCCTGACAGTGTCCTAATAAACAGGGAGGGCTGGTGCCCCACACCCCTGTGCTGCTCCTTGGGGATAAACTGAGTGACTCCCACAGGTTTGTGTGGAGGAACTCAGCTTGTCTGGGCTGTACAAGAGAGCAGCAATGTCCAGCCCCAGCTGAGGGTGTGGAAGGTGCTGCCATTGCCTGGACAGGATGGAAAAAGCTGGCCAAAAGCATTTCCTGTGGGCAGGTTTCCTGCCCAGCTCTGGAGGCTGTGAGGGGTGAACAAACTCAGGACATGAGCTGCAAGCTTCTGTTGTCAATAATGATGATAATAATAATAATAGTAGTAGTAGTAGTAGTAGTAGTAGTAGTAGTAGTAGTAGTAGTGGTAGTGGTAGTGGTAGTAGTAGTACAGCAGGTGATGGGAGGTTGGTAAGAACACAAAAGCTGTCTGCTCAGTGGGTTTTTTGCCGTGGTTGTTTCTGCCATGGAGCAGGATGAGGAGAGCCGTGCCCAGCAGGAGCTGCTGTGCCCTGCCAGCAGAACGGTCTGTGATGGGAGCACCCTCGGGAGCTCCCCTGAGCTCCCCAGGGCAGAGGGAGCAGGGCTGGCTGTAGCCCTGGCGTTGGTAGCTCCATGTCACCCACCAGCTGTGCCTGGGGAGGGGTGGGAGCAGGCCAGACCAGTCTCTGTCACTAAAGTACAGGTTGAGCGGCTTTAGTACCGGTTTTAGGGCTGAAACTTTAAGGACATCCATGTAGTTGTAGTGTGACAGCCTCTCTCACAGCGTGGGGATGCAGCACTGACCCTGGGTGTGCCACAGTCCCCGGGGGTGTCACAGCCCCCTGGACCAGCCCTTGGCCAAGCTGCCCGAGCCCTGCTGTGCTCCCTGGCTAATCCTCCATGGGAGCAGCTCGTGGAGCTGTCCAAAGGCTTCTAAAATAACTGGATTTGTGTCTTTTCTCAAGTAGAGCAGAGTCTTGTCCCCTCTGTCCCTCCCCGGCCAGCCCTGCAGAGGGGACGAGACTCAGCCCTGCCAGGCTGTCCCTGCCCTCCCAGCCCAGACCCCTCAGGCTTTATTCATCCCTTGCCTGTGTACAAAGCCCTTCAAGGGGAGAGGGCTCCTCTGATATCAGATCTGATACAGCCAGAGCTCCCTGGAGAAGCTGCTTCAGAGGTTTTGTTCCCCTTCTCTTCAACCAGCAACTTTCTTCTCCGCATTTTGCAGCGTGACCTCTGCTTTCCCTGCACAGTTTTGTCTCAGTTCACGGTGCTGGTGACACTTGAAGCTCTCAGTAACATATGGAAATTAAGAACAATCCTGAATTGCAACATTTCCTACCTTTCAGTCCCCTAAGGCTGCTGGGAGCCGCATTGCTCATTGCCTCAGCTGTGTGCAAGTGGTAGAATTCAAATTGCTAATCAAAGGCAATCGTTAAGGACAATGATGGATTAAAACTGGTTTAATAAATAACATTATGTTGTCCTCTTTAGCAGAGCAACCAAGTCATCACATTAATCTTTGGAGGCTGGAGGGGGGCAGCACCATTTATTAGTAGTGCACTTCTGGTGGGGATTCTTGTGGTTTTTCTTGGGTATTTTTTTTTGTTTGTTTGTTTGCGCATTTCATTGATTTTTTGGGGGTTATTTTGGCTGAGTTTTCTTAGAAATCCAACCAGAAAACCGTGTGCTTTTAAACCAGGTTTGCACTAACAGTTATTCCACAGAGCAGATGCACTGCTTTGCAGTAAGTGAAATGTTTCTGAGCTTATAAAATGTACTGTCTCCTGAAAAACCCTCTCGCTGCTTCCCAGCTTGTCAGCAAGGGCTGTGTCAGATCTGTTTGGGTTCAATGTGTGCTTGCAGAAAGTGCTTTTCCATTTGAATTTCGGGAGGTATCTGGAATTCACCCTCTCTGGGTTGGTGTTTGATCCGTGCTGAGCGTGGCCCCAGCCCCTGTGTGTCCTTGTGCTGGGGGTGTGTGCTCTGATGTCGTGCTTCACCCAGGGCAGGTTCTCTGAGCCACTCCATAACCACGCAGGAGGCTAATCACCCCCTCATTAGCCTCAAACAGAACCACAGATCATGTTTTTTCTCCCCTGCTCTGGCTGGAGATTTAGTTTTAGCTTAAAGGGAATGGAGCCGATGTTAATGAGAATACATTGTCTTGATTTGCATATTAGATGAGATAAATATTGAGTTAATTTATACCTACGGTGGTTTTTATTGCAGTCTACATGTTCCACACTTCTATTCGATATATTTTACGCACTGAGTGTGGGTAGTTTGGAGGAATAATGTGAAAATACATTATTTTGATGGTGAAAACAAAAGGGGGATTGGTTCTGTTAGTTAGATTGTGTTTGAAAATGTTAACAATTTAAAAGACTTTGTACTCCTACCCTCCGACTCTGTGAACACATGAGCAGCTGAGTAAGGGCCTACACCCAGTGTGCAAGCTGGGAGTGCAGAACCTTCTTCCCAAACTGCGTCCCTGGCAGCTGGGGAGGCTCCTGCTCCCCTCAGCTCCCACCAAGTGTAAGGAAATTCAGAGATTCTCTGGTGGCCTGCGCTCCTCCTTTTGCCTGGGAGGGATTGCAGGAGCAAAATGTGCGCTTGGAAATAAAAACCTTACATAGTTTGAAGCATTTCTTGAAAGATGAATCAGAGGGATGTTCAACATCTGAACCACCAGAAGTGGGCTTCGTGGATTGCACAGGGTGACTCATGAGGGTAGAACACGTTGTACTAAAAACATCCCTTTGGGAAGACAAAGTACTCATGTAGATCCACTTAATTTATTTCAAATAATGCAGATGTAGAGGGTTTGAAAAACCTGAAGAGTTTGCAAAAAGGGACAAAAGGTGCTCTGGGTGTTTTAGAATTTCTGCTTCCTCTGTCTTCCCTCTCCAGCTGTATTTCCTCATTATAGATGTGAGAGGAATTTGCAAATCCTGCTGACATTAATTTCATTCTCTGATTACCTTCTGATTATAACCCTTTTATTTTGGAGAAGGGGAATGTGGGGTTTTTGTGGAGCACAGAGGATTTCAATCAGACTTTGTATCACAAGGCACTACCTGTGTGTCCACATAATTGAACATATTGTGAAATAACATTTTATTAAATAAATTAAATTTTCAGCTGTTTTTCAAAATGCTGGGCATTTTGTTACACTCTTTGACTTTTCTACCTGCCTACTATGTTTAAAAGGCCAAGCCTGTTGTCCAAAACCCATCATTATTAAAAATGTTGTGTCCTGAAGCACAGCAGCACTGGGCATTCTTTTATATATTTTATAGTAACAGTTCAGTGTGCTGTGGGAAAGAGCCTTAGTGGCAATTTGGGATTAGAACTGTGAAAAATACATTTATCTCTTTAGATCATCCTCATTACATTTCCTCTGTTTGGTGACTGGTGCCCAAATCTGAGGTCAGAGTCACCAAGGCTGGCAGAGACCTTCAAGATCCCCCAGTCCAAGATCAGCCCAGCAGGGCCATGGTCACCCCTAATCCGTGTCCCCATGGCCACATCCAGACCCCTCTTGGGCACTCCCAGAGATGGTGATTCCAGCACCTCCCTGGGCAGTTTGTTTTCATGGACTTCCCAGAACATTCCGAGTCGGGAGGGTCCCACAAGGATCATCAAGTCCAGCTCTAGTGAAGGGCACACCCAGGGATCAAACCCACAGGCCTGGCTTTGTCAGCACCAGCTGAGCTCATCTCAGGGCCTGAGCATTCCTTCAGGGGGGAAACAGCTGGGATCTGGCAAGGGCTGGGCAGGGGCAGCACTGGGATTGCTGCTCCTGCTTTTTGTGGCACTTTTTGTCACGTGCCCCTGGGAGCTGCTCTAGCTCTGCCTCCTCTGCTGAACCTCAGCTCACCCTGTATTTGTGCATTAATTGCTGCCAGAGTGCAGCATTTCAAGCTTCTCCTGAATTGTGTTACACTTTTTCTGGCTGTTTCTCCCTTTTTTAGGATATTTATGTGTGACCCTGCCCACACAGGGCCCCTCACCTGCTCTCTTGGCCAGGTGTGCAAATGTAAACTGAATTGTTGCTATTCTCATCTGTCCTGAGGGCTGCTTGTCCACCTGGGAACAGCATCTCTGTGAAAACTCATACTTCAAGAGGTGTGAAAACTCAAACTTCAACTCAAACTGGAAGAGATTTACACACTCTGACAGTCTTGTTCTGAACCACAGGAACATTTTACTGCTCAGGTAGAGGTTGTGTCTCAGCACAAAGTTGATATTGGTGGCATCTCTGTGTGACTAAGGGGTATTTCTTGAGGATTTTGGGACTGGATGAGCCAGAAAAGTAATGGAATATTTTCTGTGTTCATCTGCAGTTAGTATAACTACAATAAGCTATGCTGTAACTATGCATTATGATATTCCTGCTGTGAAATTGAGAAATTGTACAAAACTAATTTGAAAAGCATTATTTCTTTAGCAAGAAGCTCTCAAGAAGACAAGCTGTCTCCTCTGAAACATCAAACTGACACAAAAAGTGCTTCCTCATCTTAAAGCTGCTGAGACAGTGCCAGGCAAAGGATATTTTTAATATTTGCCATTATTTAATTTTCTCTACTGGAAATTTTTCTACATTTTCTTTACATAAACAACTGCAGAGAAATACAACAAAACCTTCATCAAAGGTGAGAGTTTAACTTTGAAATTAATGGAACATTAGGCTTGGTGCTCTTTTTCCCCCCATCTTCCACTGAAAAAATACCTGCCATTCTTTCAGAGTTGCCACTGGAACAAAGCAATCAGTTATTCATAAAAAAACCTACTGAACTCAGCTTTAGGAGAGGTGATTTGGAACTTATAGAAGTGAGAGATATTGCAAAAATATTTAACCTTTTTCCAATTCAGCTGAAGGATAAGATGCCACTACATCACCTCAGAGACCCCTCTGTCCTTGGTGCTCTCCCAGGGGATCACTTTCCAGCTCCACAGGAACGCTGAAGCAGTTTCTGTGTCCTCCCAGCCTCTGCAAGAGAAGGAGGAGATGATGTTTTGTACTTTCTCCCTTTACTACCACATGGGCAGATAAAAATTAACCTGTCTGAACTCTGTAATAGCAGAAGCTGTCACTGTATGCTTGTGCAAAGAATAATTTAAGAGGATGCTTATGGAGCCTTTACAGAAAGGGAAAAATATTTCCAAGTCTCAGCAAAATCTTTAAAAACAAATACATCTGCATTTGGGATGATTCAGAGGATAGCACAGGAAATAAATCAGGTGTAAAGGCTATAACAAGCATCATAAAAGATTCAGAAAGGTATTGAATTGGTCTGGATGAAAAGAAAACAAACATAAATCACCAGGCTTCAATTAATGTTGTGTCAGGTTTGTTTCTGGGCTGTTTTTTTCCTGGTTAATAATGTTCCCTGCAAAGAGCAGCCAGTGCAAAGGGGCCGGGGGATTTGTGCCGGCTGCAGCGCAGATGTGGCAGATGTCACAGGCTGCCAGGGCCAGCGGGGAGCGGTGACACAGGGCCTGCTGATGTCTTCATGCTGCTTTCACGGGGCTCCCTGCTCCCTAACGCACTTCCTCTTCTCGAGCACAACTGCTCCACGCTCTAAAGCCCTCCTTGCAGCCCTCCACTTATGCTGCAGCTCAGTCCAGCAAGTGGGGATTTAGTCTGGAAAATGTGGATATTGCTGGAGTTGTGCATGTGTTGCCATCAGAGCTTTAGGAGCAGTCCAGATATATTTTTAATTTTTAAATCAAACAAAGTGTAAATCTCACTGGCCAGATTGTTGCCCTGGTGTTGATTCTTTTTGTACCAAATGGAAAAACAATAATTTGACGTTTATGCTTTTGAACTTGGTGATTATCAGTGCAAACACTTTGCTGTGATTTGGCAGAAGTCTCCTAAAATGGATTTTAACTGGAAATTGAAACAATTGATAAAATAGGTTGGTTTTATTTTTTAATACTTATTTCCAGAGCGGATTTCCATAAAGAATGTTACCTCTTACAGCTTTGAGTGGTGTATTGCTTTAAGAGAATGATGTATGCCGATGTATTCCTCAAAAATAATGATAAAAAAGGAATGACCTTTCAATTTGATGAAATCTGATTGTAAAATTAAAAGCTATTGAATACAAAAAGAATAGCAAGAGAATCAGAGTTGTGGCAGGTTATAAAGTGAAACAGTCATTGAGTAAGGCTCATTTTAAATGATTTTATTAAATTTTAAAAGAATTAAATGATCATATATTAATTACCTCCATAAATTGAAAATATGAGCTAAGAGCACGGAAAATGGCAGAGGACTAGTGATTGCCTTTGCTTTCTGTCTCTAACAAAGCAAAGCCTAAAAAAAAACTTCTGGAGATTTTCACTTAAAAATTAATTCCTAGAAGATTAAAGAAAGTTGCAGTGATGCAGAGCCACCTAATTTTGTGTAATTTTCTGTTAGCAGCCCAGCCTGGCTGGGTGCAGGGCAATGAATCCAAGCACTGCACAGGCAGGGCCAGAACAGCTCCCTTTGTTTATTGCCTGCTCCTTGTGAAGGTTAATAATTGCAATGTTTACACTGAACTTTTAATTAAGATGTCTTTGATTCCCTAGATTTCTGTTCAGCTAAGATTCAATGTCTTTGTGCCTCCTGAACCGTGCCCGTTATAGAAATAGTTCTTAGGCTTTGTCACTCTTGAAACTTAATATTTCCACTTTTGTTTCTTTATAAACATCTGAGTGCCTGAGGCAGCAGATGAGGAAAAGCTGGCACAGTAATCTCCCTCAAAGTTCTCTCATGGCTGTGTCTTTTTCACGTTTTCAAAGTTCAGAGATGAAAAGACCCCTCTCAGCCAGGAAAATAAAAACCTGTCCTTCTTTATTAACCTCTTGAATGAAGAGATAACATTCTAGGGAACACAAGGAAACAAATATGAGCATCTCTCTCTCAGCCCAATGCTTCAACAGAGGAGAAAAGAGCAGGAACAACCCTTTGGTTCTGGACAGGTGTTCACAAGATATCTCTTTATCAGTGCAAGGAACTGGATTGTGAAATGTATTTTCTGCTGGCTGTAATTGGGCAGGAGTTTGCTTTGGCAAGAGATAAGGACAGAAAAAAGGCAAAAGAAAACAAATTGAGTGTTTTTGTGGGGTTTGAGGAAGGAGGATAATGCACAATACAGCACTTGGACAGGAGAGTGAAGGGTTTAGTTCAATGTATATAAAGATATGGCTGTCACTAGATATGACGCAAAAGCAGAAAGTGGAGAAATAATATTTCATATTAAAAAGGAGGGAGGGATTGGCTGGCCAGGTGTTGTTAAAGAACAAACCCTGAAGGAAATGGAGGGGAAGACAGTGGTGTACAAAGCAATGAAGAGCAGTTCAGAGTAGATAGCTCTGATCTCTGAGGTGAGGCAGAAGCTTTCTGGATGTGAACTTCTGGTCTGAGAAGCTGATTTGGCTGGACTGGGGGAAAATGTTCCTTAAGCTGATCAGATCTAAATGGTGAATTCAGAGACAGCTGAGTGTGAGCCAGGGAGAGCTCTGGATGAAGGGAGAGTGACACAGAATTCTTGAAATAAAGGGCTTGGGATCACAGAAGTCTCTTCTTCAGTGGTGTGAAACCAAGGTGGGAACACAGCAGAGAAGTTTGCTGATGATAGAGTTGAAATCAGCAGCAGGGAGGAGAATGGGAGAATTGTGTAGGAGGAATGAGTTGTCTGGGGAGTAAAAGGGCTGCTGGGATCACATTAATGATGGAAGGTGCAGGGCTGTGCTGTGTGGTGTAACAGAGGCATTCCTGCCCTGCATGGGAGGGCTTTGGGGCAGCGAGGAGATGAAGCAGTGGGTGTGTTTGTGGGGCACAGGGTGGCTGTGGCTGGGAGAAAGGAATGTCAGATCCTGCCTTGTAGGGGTAGGGGTGACCAGGAGGGAGGATTGGTACTCTTGGAAAAGGCAGTGATGAGATGCCACTTGGAGTGATCCATAAAATATCCTGTTTCATATTCAGAAAGTGCATTGACCCAGGGAAAGCCGTGTTATTTTAAAGAGGAAACGTGACCTGAGCAATCCTTTGGCTTAGACAAAGGACTGCTCTTTGGGCTCTGCAGCACACATGAGAGCTAGCTGTGATTTCAGCTGAGCGGGTCCTGGGGGAAAAGTCAGGCCCAGGAGGTTCCTGGGTGGGGCTGGATTCCTGCTGGAGCCCTGCAGGAGAGGGATTGGGCTGGTGGAGCTGGCCTGGGACACCAGAGCCCGGCGTGGATGTTTTACACCTGCTGAAATCAAAACAAAGAGGGGGAGCAAATAAAACAATGCTAAATCTTACAGTTACACCAGGTGTTGGAGGGAAAGGAGGTATATTTCCATTTTCCAGGCAAATATATTGTGTCTGGTTACAGCAATCCTGGCAAATTCATGGGCAGGGAAGTTCACAAATTCCACTGTGGTCACGCATGGCTCAGGCAGGGACCAAAGCTGAAAGGTTTCCAGTGCTGTTCCTTTCTCCAGAACTTCTACCCCCACAAAATATCAAAGCTATCTGAGCTATTTGACAACTAACTCTGAATTTAAATGAGTTCTCTGCTTTTTTTGTCTTATTATTTTTCTTTTCTTCTAATGGAGGAGTTGGTATTTTTTAAAGATTTTGAGTCTCTTAATTGTCACTGAATTTGTCATGCTGCCAGTTGCAACCAGAGAAAAAAATGTTTGGATGAAGGAAATACAGTGAAAAGTGTAAGTGTGCATGTTGAAGGCAATTAAATGAGAGTTCTGTCTAAAAAGAAAATATTCCCTTTGTTTGCCAGGCCTACAAAGCTCTATGATCTTTTACCTAGATTTTAAAATCATTATTATTATTGTTGTCATTGTTACCATTATTATTGTAAACAATTCCAGGGTCCTGCATTGAAACTTCAATTTCCTTGCCATAGGCCAGCTCTGGTTATGAAACACTCTTCTTTTCATGTGCTCCCCAGTGCCCTGTGCCATGGCTTTCGTAATGCAGCAGGCTGGGAGAGCATCCTGGGGATTTGCTCATCATGTTTAATGTCAGGAGAAGCATTTCCTTCAGGTCTCCTGTCACTGGCAGCAACAAAGCAGCCAGGAAGGAGCTCTGTAGCTGCTCTCCTCTCTGCGACATCTGCAGCAGACAAAATTCTAAAGCCCTCAATTCCCAGGCATGAATGAGCTATAAAAACAATGTGTCAGAAATGAAAATTGTTCCATCATAATTTTTCACAGTTCTTTTTGACAAAAGCCAAACAAGTCTCATGAATACACATTTCCTATAACCTTATACATTATGTATCAGGCCATAGTGGCAGTGTTGGGAATTAGTTGTCCCTGGTAGGGGCCTTTGAAAGTGCTCAGTTGGTAAATAAACCAAGCCCTAGGAGTAGTAGGTACTTTTTTCTTTACATATTCTATTATCTGTGAGTAAGGGCAGACATGCACTCCAGCACTTCATCTTCTGATAAATCTTCAGATACAACACTATCTGAGGACTTTGTATCTTCTACTATAAGCTATAATTTCACCCTACCCAAAATTATTCTGAGAAGTCAGAAACTCCCAGCAGAGGCTGTGCCACCAAATGGTGCCAGCAATGCGATAAGGACGAGTGCTAAGCTGTGCTAAGTGTGGCGAGTTGTTCCTCGTGGCCCATGGAGATGTCAGATGGCAGGGGGCCAAACCTGGATTTAGAGTATTTTACTGCCTCATTGCTGGGCCAGAGCTCCCCAGGCTCTGAGTGTGAGCTTTGCAAACCTCTGTATTCATCTGCACTGGAAATGTGTTGGCATTTCTTGGAAAGAATTCCTATTAATCTTTTGTGCAGAAGTTGGGTTCTGTCTGTAAACACCAGCAGAGACACCGAGGGGGTGATGGATTTCCAGGAGCAGGAAATGGGCACGGACAGAGCATGGCTCCAAGATGGTGCAGTGCTGTGCTTCCCAGCAAGGGGGTATAAAATTCCAGGGTAAGGATCAATTAGGGGGCGTTGCAGGAAATTCCTCATCATTGTTAGTCAATGAAGATTTATGGTGTTTGCCTCAGCAGTAATTTACGGGTTGGTGCTGCCTGACTAATGCAGACACGAGGCAGCTGAGGGCTCCGGTTAATTGAAATGATAAGGCAGTTTGCAACTGCTTTTAGGTGTCACTGAGAATTTACTCATGTGATTATGATTTAACTTTTCCCTGGCTGTTCCTCCCCCAGTGGGAACTCGGAACATTACAGAAGTGAGAGGATAAATTAGCTGCAGACAAACAACATATGTTTGTATCTGCTCTATAGCCAGGCAAGTATTTTTAGTGAAACCCCATCCAACTTGTTGATCCCTGTTTGGCTGAGGAAAATGCTTAAGCCCCTTAAATCAGGAGCTCCTTTTGCCTATGCAGCTGTTGGATATGAACTGTAATGGGGCTGTAAAGTGTCTGGGAGTCCCAAGACGCTTCCATAACTGCTAAAAATGGTTCATGAAATACAAGTGCAATGTTTCAAACACAGGGAAAGCCTTGCTCAAATGAGTATGGACAAAGCTGCTCTGCCTGAGGAGCAGTGCCCAAAGCAGAGCAGTGATAAACAGATTTTGGCCCCAAGTAACTGCAGCCATTTCCCTAAGAGTGAACTGAACTCTCACAGCAAGAGCTGCCAGCTTTAACTGTGATCAAAGTGCTGTATTTATTTTTTTCCCTTCACATTTATATAGCTGTAAAGCAGAAATGTAACCTGTGCACCAAAGAAAATCAGAGCCAAGATGAATGTCCACCTTTGTTACTTGTGAGGCAGCACTGCAGCTTTCCAGAGAGCTGCTCTGCTGACTGTGCAGTGCCAGAGCTCTCAACAGCATCCAGGAAAACTCACAGGACGACTCCTTGGCTTGTGGTGGTAGGGGAGGCTGCGGAGATTTAACTGAGGGTGTGAAAAGGGGAGCAGTGATGTCTTTTCCAGCAGCTCTCTGAAGTGGCAGGAGCAGAAGCAGCTCCTTTATTTATCCTTGGCAAAGGTACTTGGCCTGCCACTGCAGATTTTTTATTCTGGGAGAGCGTGCGTGTGTCAGATATAGAAAGTTCATTCTTTTATCCACTGAGGACAAGGGAACGAGAAGTGCAGCAGGTTCATGTTCTACAGGCAGACCACAAGAAGCAATAAATGGGGCATCTGAGTGCGGTCAGGTTCGTTCCCCTGCCCACAGGAACAGGGAGTGCTAATAAAAGTGATTGCAGGAGACAAGATGATCTGAGCTTCTGTCAGGCAAAGCCTCTGGTTGATTTATGTGGAGTGAGGAGCAGTGTCACAGCAGGGCATCATTTTGTACTGAAACAATGCAAAAATTGGACAGTTTTTGAGGTCTTGCAGCGACCCTGGTGATGAATGCAGGTAGGGAAGGTACCAGTGGGATCACAGACCTGTGCAGGAGCCAAACTGAGATTAAAAGTGTGTGATTTTTAATTGTTTTTACCAGAGTCTGTAAGTGCCTGGTGCTATCACTTGTCTACGATTAGAGATCACCATTTTCAAATGGCAAGCATTTAACTTATTTGTATAGGTGGCTTGAATCAAAACAGTTTTGAGAGGTTTTGATTTTATGGGAATGTGCCTCTCCCAGTGTGATAAATCACTGAGCACTGAAACGTGCCTCACAAAACAGCTGACTCTTACATGGTATGGTGTAATTTCTTTAAAACTGTGGTTTTAGTCTCTAAAAACTGGTGACTTCAGTTGTCAGTAACAGTAGTGATAACTTCAGCCAACCCCATTAACTCATTAACATATAGTAGCATGTATCTGTACCATAAGTTAATATTTATGTGAAATTACCATTTTTCACAATTTCAGATGGAATGATTGCTTCCTATATGCAGCAGAAAGGCTGCAGCTTCACAAATTAATTTCTGTGCTTCTCTGTGGTTTTCCTTTTATTATGAATAATGAGTTAAATGTTTGGAAAATTTCTTAAAAATATTTAGAGAACTGTCTGGCTTCTTAAACCTCTTCATCAGGCTATTTACAAGGACACTGCATGGACTTTCAGTCCTTAAATTGAAGTGTTTCTGAGAAAGGATCTCTGTATTCTATGCAAGCTTAGCCTCTGTATTGAGCAGTCAGTGTCATATTGGATATCCCCAAAATCTAATTTTTTCTGCTTAACTTCAATAATCTTTCAAAATGCAGAGAAAGTTGTCACATTTATGGCTTCATTCTGTAGGAAATTGCTGGTTTCATTAAGAGGCTACTGGAGTCAAACATTTTATTTAAAGCTGTAAGACTGAGTTTATGATGGCAACAAGAACTTAATCACTTTTCAGTTAAGCCTGAGTGGTGCTAAAGCTGCTGAGTGTAGGTGCTCACTGCCCAGTGCACAAGCTCTTCCATTTTATTTTCTGATGTTTTTAAATGCTTTCAACTAGATTGCAGTAAAGCAAAGCAAATCAAGTAACTCTGGATATGAACTGGTCTTTCCTGTACTGTGTCTTTGCATTTGCATTGGAGAAATTCCTGATCACAGGACAGGAACAGATCTGCAAACACACACGGGGCTCTTACTGCAGAGGTGGGGCTTCTAAAATCCTGAAATTTTCCTGTCTGAACCCACAGCTGCTACTGCATTCAGTGTTATTGAACTTTCCCTCATTACTCTCAACCTGGACCTCCTTTGGTGGCTCTGTGAAGATTCTTTGGGTTGGAAGGGACCTTAAAGCCCATCCAGTGCCACCCCTGCCATGGGCAGGGACACCTTCCACTGTCCCAGGCTGCTCCAAGCCCCAGTGTCCAGCCTGGCCTTGGGCACTGCCAGGGATCCAGGGGCAGCCACAGCTTCTCTGGGCACCCTGTGCCAGGGCCTCCCCACCCTCCCAGGGAGCAATTCCTTCCTAAAACCTAATCTAACCCTACTGACAATTCAAACCCATTCCCCCTTACCCTGCCACTCCATCCCTTGTAAACAGCCTGAAACTCTTGTAACATAAAATTACAAGTCTCCCTTTAGAAATAGCCAGACAATTTGACAGTGCAATTAATTATTTTTAGTGTCTTTGAAAGAAACAAAGTTGCCTTCCCTTGGTAATTTGGTAACATAAAGGATTTCTGCTTTATTTTCTTTCAGTCTCTTCCCTGCGTCTCTGTATTTTGGAAGCTAAACCGAGCTGATGGCAGAGTGGCATTAAATGGATGGATATGGATTATTAAAAGATGTTCTTCCCATGGAAGGACCAAAGCATGCTGGGCTGCCTGGGGAAGCAGAATTCCCAGTGTCTCCACACCCTGCTAGGCTCAGGCGTTATCTGCAGCACCCGTTATCTGCTGTCACCGTGGGGCCGCCGGTGCGGTGGCAGCGCTGACGCGCCGGTGTGGCAGCTGTCACACGGGCAGGACACGCCACCTGCACTCAAATGCAGCTTCCACAGGGCTCACCAGGCACTGGGGAGCCTCCCAGGTTTCTGCCTGGGATTAGCAGGAAACCCACATCATCCCGTAGGACTGACGCATTTTGGGGTCACGCCTCCTGTACGCAGTCCAGCGCTTTCTGGGTGTGTCATTCTGACTTTTCTGAAGAGTTTCTGTGGGAGTGATTTTTCACTGGGAAATCCTGGGGAAATGGCTGAAATCCTGAAATTCTGGCAGGACAAAAACTCCAGCTAGGACAGCCCACCTGCCTCACCTGTGTGTGACATCGAAGCTGCCACTAGGCAGCATTTTATTGTGCAGAGCTCCATCATGGGGTGGGAAAAACCAGATGGGGCATGGTGTGGGTATTAGACAGATTATCAGGGGTGCCTGTGATGAAACAACAAGGAGGTGAGATCACTCAGCGAGTGCTGCTCACAATGCCCTGAGTTTGAACTTTTGTGTTTTCAAATCCTGTATTGCTTAGTGTGTAAGTCTGAAGTGTTTTGTAGCCTGTTAACTTCTGCTCTCTCATGCTGGGTAGACATAACAAAGCCTCTCCAGGCTTGCTCTTCAAGGACACCCAGACTGTCCTAGGCCCGAAAAGTATAAACCAAAAGTCTCTAAAGGGGGGCAAGCTTGGGGAAATTACATCATTATCTGAAGATTTAATTGGAGAATTAACCCTGATATGCAAATGAACCAAACCTATAAAAGTGTGAAGAACTCGTGATTCGGGGTCCATGTTGGGGTCCATTTTGGCAGCAGCTTCTGGGCTCCCAGGGTGTACCTTGAAGGCCCTTCTAGTAAACACCTACCTTTATTCCCTTATTCCTGTCTAGCCTCTGATTTTTTAGGTGGCCACTTCAGGCATCACTCACACTGAATCCACACAATTTATCCCTGCTGCTGATCTGGGTGAGAGATGCTGGAACAGGTACAGAAAGAGCTGTACACAAATGTGCCACATTAATTGCAGCCCCTATCAGCCACCCTTGTGCTGGGAGCACACGTGGGGTCACCGAGAGGCAGCTCTGTGCCTGCAGCTGGTGCTGGGCAGCTCATGAGCAGCCTCATGGCCCCCAAAGCCTCGTGCAGGACACGCTCAGGCTTTGGAAACTGGGGAAGAACCTGGCAGAAGCAGCTTGGATCTGCTTAACGAATGTACCCATCACCAAGATGTTAAGGGGAGTTGCCCTGAATACCTGCCCTGATACCTTTGCCAGGGGCCACGCTGGTTTTTCCAAAGTCAGGTTGTGGGCACCAGGAATGTCAGAAAAGAACGAAAATTGCCAAGATAAGCTCAGTGAGACTTGAACTGAATTCAGTCCCAAACCAAGGAAACACAACTGCCATCATCTTCCTTTGCCACTCTTCAGTGAGTAAATTTGTCAGGAGGATAAAGGGTTTTTCTTAGGAGATGTAAATTATCATACAGCAGCACACACACTCCTGCTGCTTGGTTTTTAAATTTTACTTAGGAGTTCAGCACCTTTGATTGTTTGATTTTCTTTGAAAGGACAATCGGACACCATGTCTGGGCTGAAGGTCTTTTCTAACAATGCACTGATTTTTTTTGCATAATTTATTGCTTGGAGCAAGTAATTATTTGGTGTATGCTTGCATATATCTAAAGTAATTCATCCCAATACTGCAGAAGGATAATTTTTGAGAATTTCTGAGGGGTTTGTAGAAAATTTCTGATTTTTTAACTTGCTTGTCAAACTTAGATGACATATGGTGGAACTGATGTCAGCTCCTGTCCCAGCCACTGTGGGCACGCTGCTCTGTTGGGATTTCCCTGATCTCTTACCCAGTGTCTGCTCTCAAAGCCCAGGGGCTTTTTCAGTGGGCTGAAGAGGTGGTCTGTAATTTCAGAGTGATTAAATTAATTGTGATTTCTTGGAGAACAAGAGCTCTGGGGCATTCTGGCCATGAGAATGTAGAACATGAATTACAAAACACAATACTAATATTACTAATTAGAATTGTGATGGCTTTTTCTTGAAAAGGTTCACGAAAATAACAGAAATTAATTGTGATTTCTTGGAGAACAAGAACTCTGGTGCATTCTGGTCATGAGAATGTGGAGCATGAATCACAAAACACACCCTAGTATGAATATTATTAATTAGAATTGTGATGGCTTTTTCTTGCAAAGGTTCATGAAAAGAACAGAAAGTGAGACTGATTAAAAAGAGTTTAATGAGGATAGAAAGTAGTACAAAATTAATCCATTCTCGCTATAGTCTTAATGCTGTAATCTTTGCAAGAGCTTTTAAACTCTTCCTGATGTGCCAAACCTGTGCTGTAATTCGGAGCTGGCAGTACAGCCACAGCACTGAGCAGCCTTAGGTCTGGTTTGGGGTTGTTTTTTTCACAGAAAAAAGTAAAAATTTCATATGAGAAATTTACTGAAAACAAACTGGATAAACAATATGTAACTTTTAATATTTGTACTTTATTATTTTATTTTACATACTTTGAGACCTGTGGATTGATGATTTGTTGACTGCACTCCCAAAAGCTTTGGATGTTTGAACTGTATACACACTCCAAGTCTAGAGAATCCCAGAGTCATTCAGGTTGGAAAAGACCTCGAGACCATCAAGTCCAACCTGTGACCAAGCACCACCAAGGCCACTAAACCTTGTAGTGAAAAGGGTGAAACCATATAATTATATATCAATATAATCATTCCTTCGTAACAATTAAATTCTTGGTCAAATGAGGGATTTGTCTTTAGTTTCTCCCTCTTACTCTCATTTCAGGAGGAAGTGGCATTGTCTCATGCCCAGAGGAGCTCCCAGGAAAAAGGGGGTGCAGAAAGGGAACCAAAAGCTGCTCCTGGCATCTGGCAGGGTCTGGGGTGGAAGTTCCAGCTCCGTCCCAAAAATAGAGAAGACTCTGCTGCTTTAGATGCAAATCCAGAACAGGAGGAATTTACAGATTACACTTCCTTAACTTAAAATTGGTTTGATTTCCAAAGGCGGCATTAGGACTTGAGGCTGCTTCTGCACTCTGGGCTACTTTATTTGCTTTTACCAGATTTTTTAAAATTCTTTTTTTCTTTCCTCTCTCCCCTTTATCAGAAAATAATCTTTTGTGTCATCACATGCTGGGTTTTTTTTCTCTACCTGCTTCATTTAGTGACAGGTTGTCAGTTAAACTTTTATTTGGTTGTAAGCAATAAAATCATGCATGAGATGTCCTTGGTGCCTTCATCTAATTTAACTGATGACTGTGGCTGTCATTAGGATCCTCTCAAACAGGCAAGATGTTGTCAGGCTGTTCACAGTGGTTCTAACTCTACATTTTCCATCTTCATCAATTTCGTGAAATTATCTAAGGCTGCAGAACATCCTCATCTCTTTTGTACAAATACACTCTGATTCCTGGCTGCTGGTCACATTTTCATCTGTTTGAAATCTTCAGTGAACAGGTTTGCTGGGAGAGACAATAAGCTCAATTTTAGCTGGAGATGTTTAATTTCTGTCTGTTTAATGATCCAGAATTGTGCCCGCTGGCAGAAGAAAACTCTGTTATATTTCAGTGAGATATTTGCTTCTAGAGAAATTTTGCTATAAAAGGATTCCCCTTTTTTCTGTTCTTCTAACAGCACTGACATATTTTTACCTGCTTGACCATACAGGAGGTATTCCATTAAATAAACAGTATCTGGGGAAATGTCAGATACAACCACCTGGAACACATCTGCTCACACCTCAGTGGAGTTACCCCCAAGCCTTCCCTGGGCTCAGGCAGGTGATGTCAGCGTTCCCTTGCAATGCTGTTGGCAGACAGGGAATATCAAATTATCCCTGTTCCAACTTTAATATTCTGGGATTGCATTGTGCTGGCTCAAGGCCTGTGACCTGTGGGACAGCAGTGACGAGGTACAAAGGTAGATTTTCATTTTAATGGGATGTGGGAGTTGGTAACACACCAGATTGCCAGGTTTGTTGTACAATGGGTGGCTGTGCTTGAGGAGGACTCTCAGCAGTTTATTAAAACTCCTGTGTGGTCCCAAGAGAGACCTTTTGGTGCTGGTGGAGGTTACACCCAGCTCGGTGCTGGGGGGAAATGGAAACACCTTTAAAGCATTGTCAGAGTTGAGTCCTGCAAGGCAGCTCCTGTCTCAGTTTTTAGTCAGAACATATCCACTGCCTGTTCAGCTCAAAGTTACCACCCTGCAGGGGAAAAGGGACAGGATCTTCCAGCAGAGTGATGTTTGCTTCCTGCACCAAGGGCACTGGGGTTTCTGCAGGCTCTTAGTGGGTTGTCCCTAAGGCTGACATGGAGATACAGTGGGAGCAGCTGGCTGCTGCTTTGGAAAGTGCATTATTTTTTAAATCTTTTGGAGCTACCCTAATCTAAAGGGGCTTTTGTGTGTGTGTTGTGGTTTGTTTGTTTGGGGGTTTTTGTCATAAGTTGGTTGAAAGAGCTGTAGACCTGTTCCAGTCTCCTGACAAGGATGGGAACTGAAAATGGGTGGTCACTGGAAAAATAACTTGTGGAAAACCCCAACCCAAAAATAAACCAAACTATCGGTGCATTAGTCCACTGTGAAAATGACTTTTTTCTCCTAACAAATGGAAGAACAAAAGGAAGAAACTTTGCTTCTTTTCTTTCAACATGCTTCAAAATTTTCTGTGTGCTTTCAACCGGCTCTGTTTTTTCCTTTATCCTAATTAACCACTCTATCGTTAGAATTTTTAGGGTGGCTGTAACAACTACCATCTTAACTCCTCTTGGTAAAACCATCTTCAGTCTATAGCAGGAGGTTTTTCCTGCCTGACAAGAGCTGGTTTCAAAGAGATGAAGAAAGATCTTGTGAGGTCTTCTGTGATTTGGCTTTGAGATATCTCACAAAAATAAATGTAGATAAGCCCAGTGTGGTCAACAAGGGTAAAACCTTCATACATGAAGTGAAAATATTGCCCAGTACATCTCAGTATCAAGGTAAATTTAAGAAAATTCAGGACAGAGCAATAAAGTTCTATAAAAGTGTTAATTTAGAGTAATAAATTAAAAGGAGGTCAGATATTAGATATTAAGGAAGGAACAGGGAACAGAGCAGAGGAGCCTCATGATACAACTGTATAAATCTGGGACTCATCAGCATCTTGAATCCTGTGTGTGGCTCTGCCACATCAAAAAAGATCCCACGCAGCTGGAAAAGGGTCAGGAAAAGGAAACAAGGATGATCAAAAGCAGGAGATGGCTTGTGGACTGTGAACAATTAAGTTGGCTGGGGCACTTCGGCCCAGAGAGGAGATGACTGAGAGCTGGGGAGGGAGACAGGGATGTGTCCCATGGATTGATCACTGTGGAGATTGACTGTTCAGCACTTTTTATGAGCAGGAAATAGGAACAAAGTGGTTAAAAACACATCAGAGCAAAGCAGCAGCTTGTTCACACCATGTGCGATTGAGCTGCGCAGAGCTTCTACTGCGGGATGCTCCGGGTGCTGAAAGCTTGGGTTCGAGAGAGCTTCATGGCTGCTACACCCATCGAGAGACACTCACTAAATACAGAGAAAACAGCTGTTTCCAGGGGAAAATGCAAATTGTTGGATACTGAGAAAATACCATAGGGTGCTTGTCTTGCTCCTATGCACATCTGTAGGTGCTTGTTTTTGCTGCTGCTACAGAGAGGTGAATGGAGCAGATGGTCCTTTGTTTTGAGCCTCTGTCCTTACATCCTGTCCCCATCCCACCCTCTTGCACTCCTGACTGACTTAGGAATTTGACAATTAAAACTCTTTCTGTTGAGAATTTATATATCAAAATCTTTCACACATATTTTGTCCCTCTATATACCTGCTCCTGGTGTTTCTGTAGATCCACTCAGTGTGCTGATGCTGCTTTTCTTTGTGGTGTGCAAGCATTTATTAAGTGTGTATGTAAATATATATAAATAATAAGGATTTATTTTCCCTCCTTTTAATACCACTGAAGGAGCATGATATCTTCAGAAAGGTGCTTCTGACCATCCAGAATATGATTTAAAAATTGGAGGCAGGACATCTCTTTATGGCATCATAAAAATAATAAATCCAACTCTCTTTTTTACCGTGTGTTGTTTGGTCTGACTCCAGCACTGATGTGGAGCTGACATCCAAACAACTGATGCACCCCTGTACCTCAGAATCAGTCCTGTCTTGGCACTNTTTTATGATTTTATGGCATCATAAAAATAATAAATCCAACTCTCTTTTTTACTGTGTGTTGTTTGGTCTGACTCCAGCACTGATGTGGAGCTGACATCCAAACAACTGATGCACCCCTGTACCTCAGAATCAGTCCTGTCTTGGCACTGTGTCACACACTGGGAAATCCTCCTCTTCAGAACTTTTTATGGCAACCAGGAAGTTTCTGTGGAAAGTTTCGGTTTTGATGAGTTAATGTTTTCCTACTATTTCCAAGAGCAGCCCTATGAAGGAAGTAATTAATAGTAGTCAATAGTTCAGAACGGATTGTCCTGCTTTCTGTTGGAGAAAGTGTGTTTAAGTCTGCCTCATTTGGGTTTCTCATTACTCTATTTAATAACTGGATCATAGCGAGGAAAATTAGCAATGACAGTGGCAGGATGCTGTCTAACATCATCATCACTAAAATATTGGTTATCAAACATTTACAGCTCTGTTAACTCAGAGTCCTGGGTGATCTCTGACCCACTCCAGAATTCCTGAGGAGATAAAGGCTTGTACAAGTGTTCTATATCTTGAGGTAGCCAGTTCTGTGACTTTGGTTTAAATAATACCCCCGAATATGAGACATTTGGATGTTTCCTTTATGTACCAGACCAGAGGCAGATGTATCATCCAGTGACTGCAATTATTTTGATAGTCCTGGCTGATTTTCTTGCGTGGTGTCTTATTCTAATGCTGAAAGTATCTGGTATCAAACAAAACAACAAAAAAAACATTGCATTCTTTGTACCCAAAAGTTTTTCCAGGACAAAAAAAATAATAACTGTTTACAAGAAAAATAAACCACACATTAATATCACTGACAAACTTCGCGGTTCCATTTGGAAACCTTCAAGGCCCGGGCTTTGTGAGCTGTTTAGAAACCAACACAAACATCTCTCAAATGTTTGGTGCTGGGAAATGAAACTGCAAAACAAACAGAATTTTTATAGATGTGTCTGCAGAAGGAATGTCTGCCCTGTGCTCCTCTGCCGGGGGTTTATGTGATCTCACCCACCAGCAACTGCCAGCTCCTGGAGTGAGAAATACCCGAGTGTGTTTTACCTTCCATTAAAAAAACTTCCTTGAAATAAGTTTTTCCTAACTATTGAAAGAAGAGTATGAATAATTAAAACTATTTAAATATTTTTAATAGTTAAGGGAAGAGGACAAAATTCACTGGATTTGTTTTGTCTGTTCCCAGCTTCATAATGAATTTTGTTTTTCTTTTCTCATTTTAGACTGTAGCTCATACTCTTTCAAGTTTAATTACTGGAAAAGCAACAATAAAAAACAACAGCTTCCATAAGGTATTTTTATGTTTTGCAGATTCCCAAAAGTCACCTGACAGTTTGGGTGCTTTTGATTTTCAGAAAAACTTTTAAAATTCTTTCAGCTGACTGATTTTCAGTGCCTGGATAATGAATATTTTGAGGAACTCAGGCTTTGTGATGAGTCACAAATTCAGTTCCCTAAATCACAATAAATTTTTAAGAGATTTTGGCCTTTTCTATGGATCATCAATTTTACTTTTGATATCCTAGCATGGATTTTGCAGAATATTGTCAGAAATTATTGTCCTGAGAGCTTTCAAGGAAAAATCAATTGCTATACTTGAATTTTTCTCTTTGCATTTATGCTTTCATGTACATCTTAAAGCAGTTTTAAATAGCCAACTCACCCATAATTTAAAGGGGTTTTACACAATACAATTGTTTTTGTGCAGAAACTGGGACAAATATAGGAAAATGCTTGAGAATGTAAAATGTCTTTAATATTCATATTGTTTGCTTCTCAAAGTCTTTCCTTCACCTGCCTGGGCCCACATTAAGGATGAATGTTGTATCACTCCTTGCTCAAGGATCTGAAAGGAAGTATCTCAGATAACACAATAATCCTTGTTATCGCTCTAATTTCTTGGCTGCTGATATAAATTTGCATTCCTGCACTGAAGCTATTGGAGATTTGCATAAACTAACATTTTTGTGGGACTCAGAATAGCTGAGGCCTTGGCTATTGTCCAAATTGTCATTTTAATACCAGTGTATCGCTCTCTGAAGAATGGTATTTGGAAAATTGACTTCTGAAACTTGATCCCTGACCCAGCCACTTTGATTTTCAGTCACTCACTGAGGGCCAGGGGCCTACTAATGAAGTTTGAAGTTAAATACACTTTCAAGCTTTAAATACCTAAATGAGGACTTCAAATTCTATCTCCTTTGAATATCGTCAGTGTGAAAATAATGGCCATATGTTGTAGGTGGTGACTGGCTGCTGAAGGGAAAATTAACACAAGCAATGTTATATTAATGATGTAGTGCTCATAAAATCAGATTAAGGTTTTCAGAACGTGACAGGAAGTTGGAATAATGGAGCTCAGCACTTTGTAAGGGATGGGTGAAACCATGGTCAAGCAAAGAAAGAATTAAACAGGCCAAATCATCAAATGATTGAATTATTTGTATTGCTTTTCCTTCTTCAAGGCTTTTCCCAAGGACTTTCACAAGCAAACCCACAATCCTTTCCTAAGGAAAGCCACTAGCATTAGGGATTCTGTTTAGTCCTGTTATTTAGGAAGAAATAATAAAAGAAAATAAATAATAAAAGAAAATAAAGGACCTTTAAATGCTGTGGGTTTATTGCTGCTCTGACCCAGCCACGCAGGGATGAAGCACGAGGTGAGGTCAGCAAAGGGCTGCAAAGCTGGGGAAGTGTTTGGAGTACAACAGAAACCCAGGATGTGACCAACTACAACAAAACCCCTGAAAATGTGCACCCTGTCACTTCAGAATCCTGTACAGTGGTGTGTTTTAAATTACTTATTGAGGTGCAGTCGAGTTTGCTGTGAGCAAAACGATTTACTGCCACAGAATGTTATTCATAATAATTCTTCAAAGTCTGTAACTCTGCAATCAGATGTCTCCAATTTCCCAGCATGTTCTATCTGCCCATGACAGTCTTGTGTGTTTATTGTTGTTGGACAAAGCACCCCCACACCCCTGATTTTCTTGCGTGGCCTCTGGCACGGGCCACGCTGGGAATGCCGAGGGAATGGGGCTACATCCCCCAGTGTGACAGTGGTGCACAGCAGGTGCCATTGCCAGCCAGGTGGCTTTCCTCACAGTGGTTCTTGTTCTAAAAGCAGCTCAAATGAGATACAGAATGCCCTAAAAGGGAGACAGGACATGCAGTGTGAAACTGGACAGGAAACGTGACCAGCTTCTTTTTCTGGGAGGAGGACAGGACTTTCCCAGGCTCTCCTAAATCCTTTGGGCTCATTCTGGGACATGAATAAGCAAGAAATGTAACATGAATTACATGACCAATCCCAATATTTGCTTGAGATACTTTTAAACCCTCACCTTAAAATCACTGATGAATTTAGAGGAATTTAGTCCCACTGAATCCGATGGCTTTTCAAATTCCAGATGTGCAGTTCTCAGAGGGACTCTGGCAGTGTCAGGGCCAGGGGCAGGAATGGCTCCCAGCTGCTTCCTGGTGGGATCCTTACCCCTCACTGACCCCAAGCATTCAGCTGAAATGATTTTTTTCTATGAGAGCCATGTTAAATTGTGATATGACACCACAGAGCAGAGAAGAAAAAAAACCCACAAAAAGGCCCAACCTTTTCTATGTGACACAGACTCATTTTCCCGACTCTTTTAAAATCATATTTTTCAGGAACAGAATAGACTCTTTGCCTCTGTTTATATACATGTGTGTGCCACCCTCTTAAAGTGTTTTTACAATGTGTGGAGTGAATGCCCCAGTGTCCTTGGCTGTCTTTAAAATAACAAAAACCAGGTGTCATGAATTAAGAGAGGAAACTTGAAGGATCCTGTTGCAAATGACATACAGAACTAAATTAGAAACAACTTGGTCCAGACAAAAGATTTTAAAAAAAGAAGAAAAAAAAGTAGAATATTGAGTGGATTTGATTCCAAATTGTAGCAGAGGCAACTGATAAAGTATTTTCTTGGGGTAAATGTCACAACAAAGCATTTAATAAAAGGAACTCAAATATGCAGCCTGTTTATGGCTCCAGATTGAGTGCTCCAGACTTTGCATCCTTTCTCATTCATATGTGAGAAAAGCCACTGCTGATTAATTGTTTCAGCAGGCAGAGAGATTTGTGTAAGCAGATTTCACAAGTAATTTCCTTGGTTTCCTTCGGTTTATCTTCCACAGAAATGTAACCATGTATCAGTACCTAAAGCCTGTAAAGGAGATTCCTCTGATCATGGATGTCAAATTTCATAAAAATGAATTATTTCCAAAGCAGAGAAATCCCCCCTAAATGCTAATGGAGGACACATTAAAGAGCAGGAAGTTTGTAAAAAACGTGTCTGTCTGACCTCTTTGCACTGTAAGCACAAGATTCTCCTGCTGAGGTGCTGCCTTTGTCCATGGGACACTGTCCATCTGCAGGGATGCTCCTTGTGCCATTCCCTGGGGAAACACTGGAATTCTGGATCCCAAATCCTGTCAATCTCTCATGGTGCCTGTTGGTCTATTTTTTAAAAAATATTTTTGTGGGTTTTACTTTTATAAAAAACTGTTTCCTGGGACAATGCCTTCTTGTGTGCACATTTGAGCCATTGACTTTGGTTTTGTTTGAAAATGAAAAAAGTTCCCTCTCTACACACTGCAGGGAGAAGAGCAAGTGCTTTGTGGGAAGATTCTCAAAGGAGCTGCTCAGGGGTATTTGATAATTATCAGGGGCAAGTTTTTTATTGTTTATCATACGCTGGTGAATTTTATCACCAGGATATTCACCTTTTGAAACAATTTGCAGGAACAGAGCTGATGTGCATTTTTCATGTTGGCAACATCATTATTTTCATCCAGCCCTATTTGTTTTTTTTAATAAAAGGCTGCATTGCAACAAAATTGAGCAGCTCAGGAGGCTGTTTTCATGTATATTTTTACAAAAGCTCTGACCTGGGAGCTCAGACCCCTCCTATTTTGCTGATTGATACGTTTTTGGGAAGGGATCACTGCAACAGGCACGGAAAGTTCTCAGGCTGGCAGCGACATCGAGATCCTCAACCAGAGCTGCTGTCAGGGAAACAGGAGCATAATTTACAGATGTTAATAACTTCCCTGAGATATTTTGGGAACACTTATAGCCCCGTCCCTTCCTGAGTGCCTCCCCACGGCAGGGCTGCCTGGATCCATCTGCAGGGGACGTGGCTTTTTCTGGCTGACACACAGACAGCAGAACGACTTGGAAATCCTGCTCTGTCTGTGCCATACTTAATAATGGAAAACCATATAAATTGGAGCAAGCTTATTTCAGTCCTTCACTCATGGATCACGTTTCTCAGGAACCGGCCAGAAATAGCGAAATAAATTACACCAGGGCCTTCAAAGGAGAAGTGTTTTCCTTCCACTGGAATCCAGGCAGTGTCTTCCAGGGCTAAACAAATACCAGGTGTGAGCTGCAATGAGAAACACACAGTTCAAGAGTTTGCCTCTGGTTCACACGCCAGTGCTGAGGCTGAAATAGGAGGTTTGGGCTGATTAGAGCCATCCAAGGAGTTTCCTGGTCCCGGCTTCAGACGGGAGCGCCGCGGAGGAGGCGGCTCCGGAGGCCAGGAATGCGCCGGGATTAGAGCCCGCTTTAATGGGAACCACATTTCCAGCAGCTGGGGGATGGGGCTGGGCAAGAACTGCAATATTCCCCCTCCCTGACCACTTCAGCATCCAGCAGCGCCGTAGGAAGTGCAGAAATCCCGAGCCTGAGGGGCTCTGGCAGTGCTGATCCCCGGGAAGGGGCCTGGAGGGAGCCCAGGGAGCCGTCCTGCAGAGCCCGGCGCGGTTCAGAGACAAGCCAGGAGTTCATAAAACAGCCATGAAGGCAGCCATTCTCCATCACCCCGCCTTTCTCACCTCCCACTTACTCCTTGAAAGCCACCAGAGATTCCCAGCACCTCATTTCCCAGTGCTGGAAGACAAAAAGCTGAGGGGAGGACAAAGGAAAGGCCCTAATTCCATGTGGAGGCTCCTGCCTGGCCTCCCGTCACCGGCAGCTGCTGCAGCAAGGGAGGCTCCTGGCACAGCCTGGCAGTGGCAACACCTCCATGGGGCATTTGCCTGGAAAAATACATGGCTTTAGTGCTTGTTTACATGAACTTGCTGGGAAAAGCAGGTTTTGTTATGTTAACATCAGTATGTTGTTAGGAGACAGAATTTTCCACCTATCTTAAGGCTTTTTATTGCTCCCTATCTGGAGTTTCTGAATACATTCCCTACATGATGGATTGGCAGGAGATTTTTGTGGAGTTTCTGACTCTATTATCCAGCAGTGAACTCTCACAGAAAGTAATTTGAAATTCATGATGCTGACTATCATATCAGGCTGTGGCTCTGTGAGCTATGTTTCTTCAGATCACATTTCTTCTGTTATAAATAAAAAAACTTACCAGGGGAAAGAAATTGTTTATAGGAATAACTATGCTTCAAATAGACTAAATTAATGACTGAGAATGAACAATGCAGTTCAACTATAAGCTGCTCACAAACAAGTTGCCACAAAGTGAAATAGGTTATCGCTGTTTGTAGGAGAATATATCTAATTGGGCTCTTATTAGAATAGGAATACCTAAATTATGTAGCTCATTGGAATGAAATCCAAATCCAATCTTAATCACAAGCTGCATTACCTTGTATTTCATATGCTATATATCTTTACTACAAAACAATCTAAATATTCAAAAGAGTTAATAATAAAGCAAAAACCTTTTCATTTGAAAACAGGCCACTGTAAATCCTCACCTCAGAAATATTTGCTCATGTTCTGTCTCATAAGCAATGCCATTTATTTTAAATCCTTGTGGTAAGTGCTGAAAGCTGAGCAGATCTGTGCAATCCATTTGCAAACTTGAGCCCTAAAGTACAGAAGCAGAGAACTTTTTACTAATCAACTTTAGATTTCTCTGAACCAACTTCAGAACCCTTTTGTTCATGTAAATGAAAATTTCAATTGTTTGATTATATTGTAAAAGGAGCATTAAAAAATATCCAGGTAGGTTTTGGAGTCAAGAAACTACAAAATGGTACAGAAAAATACATCAAAAACATCTGACGCATGAGAAATTGTGGAACACCTTTGAAATACCAAAAAGATAAGGGCTGCTCCAGCTTCTTTCCAGACTCTCATTCTCTCACTGCTGGAATTGCTCAGTGAGTAATCTGGTCAGGTTTTCCACTGAATTCCACTTCCTTGTCTAGCTGGCTCAAAAAGCTGGGCAGCAAAGGGAGATTCATGCCAAGGCAGGCTGGGGGCACGGGAATGCCACTGAATGCAAGTGGGATCATCCTTAGCACCACCCAAATCCTTGGAAAAAATTCCTAAGGCGTTGGATAACAAAATGGCAGCGTCAAACTGGGACAGCAGAAGAACTGCTTTTAAATGTGGGAAGTGGCTGACAAAGAGCACCTGTGCAGAAGTGCCTGGATTAGGAGCTGAGGAGTCTGAAATGAGCTGCTCTGCACTGGGAAGCAGGACTGGAGCTGTTGTACCCATGGCATTGTCCTGGCAGCTCCTCTGGATCGGGCACTGTTCATGGAGTGTGTCCTCTGTGCCCACCTCTGCCACAGTAAATGAGATTTAATCTGTGCCCACCGAGGGGGTGCTGTGTCTGTGGGTACTGAAGGAGTTGCATGGCATTGCAAACATTCCCTAATGTTTCCCATCCCTCTTTTGAGCCTGTGGGATCAGCCCATGGAGAGCAGACAACAGAAAGGAACACATCTTCTCCTTACTCTCCATCTGGGTGCTCACTCTCAGTCTGGGTGCTCATCACAACACATGCAAAGGAGAACATGAAGTGCTTTTTACCTGTTGATAAAGTTTTCTTTATGGACATGGGGCTATTTTTATCCATGGACATGCAGCAAGGTTTAAAGGCTCAGTTTATTATCCTGGATTTACCTCAGCCCTGCACAGGGCCCAGACCAGAGTTACAACCCTGCAGCTCCTCAGTTACAGTGGGATGGAGAATCTGTCCTTATCAATCCTCTGAGATTTCAGCATTTATTTTCACTTGTTCACTCAGAATCTGCCTGTTCTGAAGTTCCAGACTAACTGGAGTTCAGTCCCCCGAAAAGGAGCAGATTCCATCCTATTGATTTCAGTTCTTTGTGGCAACTGGACCTGTAACATTGATTTCTGACAAAGTACTGAGCTGAATAATGGATGTTGACATCCTCAGTTCTGGCTGAACTCTTGGGCTTGCTGGTAGAAATCTCTCCAAGTCAGGAGACTCTTTTTGCTTCCCAAATCATGGATATGTGTAGGTAGGGGCTCCAAAAATTGAATCCAAATAGGCTGTTTAGAACTGGCCAAGGAGGAGTCACTGAACTCCTGCCAGGCTCAGAACGTGCAGATCTGAACTGGGCAACATTTAAGATGAATCTAAGGGAGATTCAGGCACCAGAGGGGGTGATGAAAATAAATATCTGTAGTTCTAGAAGAGCCATGTCTTTTAAAAAATCCTCCAACAACCCAACAAATGATGCCATCTTAGAAAACGGTGCTGCAACCAGATTTTATCTCAAATCCTACTGGTTACAATCTTCACTCTGTGGAACTTGCATTTAATTCTCTTTCCTATTGCAGCAATGGTTTCTCCATGGGAAGAGCTCCCCAAGATTTGTTACTGTGCAGAATTAAGGAAAAGAGTGTAAAGAGGAGGACTGTGCCTATGCAGCCCAAGGGTGTTTTCCTGGGAGGCAATTTCCAGAGCTCCACCACACCTGATTGCCATAAAACCCTGGATGTGCCCTGTGGTAGAGGTCACTGAGCACAAAAAAAGCTATTTATGATATAGCTGGAAACTCACATTTCACAGAACACAGTAATCACAAGGCTAGCAAGCCACACTTCTTTTAGTTGTGTAAATGTGTGTAGCTTTCTTTTTCATTACAAGTAAATTAGATTGAAGAGGTGGAGTGTTTGCCCCTCCCAGTACATCCAAGGATGGAGCAGTGATTGTGATGATAGTGGGAGACACAGTTAACTTTCCACGTAGAGAGAACATATGTGGTTCTCTGCTGGTTTGTGAAACTCGAGTATTGCACAAGAACTAAGAAGTTCCTTGCACAATCTGGGCTGGTGACAGCCTTGCAGAGAACTTGCAGTTTGAATCTCCTGAATATTGGAAGCCTTCTAGGTAGAAATGTTTTGGCATGAGAAATTTAACTCGGGTTTTGAGTTTAGTCCAGGTGAGATCAGTAGAGATGGATGACCCTGTTCCCATCCCCCTGCACCTCACCATGGAAAGCAGAGTGGGAGCAGCTGCTGGTGTTTGGAGGGGCACCTGTGTGGGACAGGGCTCAGGTTTCCCTTTAACAAGTCGAGGGAGAAAGGGGTGTGGGCTCTTATGGAGGTCTGTCCGTGAAGAAAGGAGCTCCCTCAGGTAAGATGGTCAAAGAGTTATTATCTCTTCAATGAAGCAGTCTGTCCTTGCTCTTTGATATTGTGATGTGCTTTTTATATGTATCTTTTATTTACATATATTTATGTTTGCCTCTTTCAGAGGGTGTCCCAGGGATAGATAAGGGGTGCTGGGGAAAGGAGAGAAACTCAGAGTGAATTCTCTTGGCTGTAGAGCTTGAGATACTTGCACTTACTGCTTTGAGGGCTGGATAGTAAAATTTAAACTCTTTATTCCCTAATATAGACCCAATACGTGGGGAAAAAAGAGCTGAATGACATTTTCCTGAAGTTAAGTTTGTTGTTTGTGCTGTTGGTGGCAATTAGGGTGGAAACATGCCTGCCCTGGTACCAAAAAATGTGCCTGTTATTTGTATCCTCAGAGCTGTAGGGCTATTAGTGCAATGTGTGGTTTCTTCCTCAAAACCTTAGTCTTAAAAACTCTGCTTGAAATTGGACCATTGGGGGTGATGTAAATGAGTCTTTTTATTTTTAAAGCAGAAGGGAAAGATTACTTAACACAGTTCCAGTAAACAAGCTTGTGGTGCTCTGTAATGAGCAAGTTTAATTGTTCCTCAGTCCCACTACTCATATACCATTGTTCATAAAATACTATTAATTGAAAGCATTAAATGACAGCTAATTGTTGCGCTTTTAATCTTAAAATAATAGAATGAGTTGGTGTGGAAAGGATATGGCAGTTAAAGGTGGGAATGGTGTGATTTGGTGGGTCCTTAATTGAAAATGTGGCTTCTGCTGGTTTGTGATGAGGGTTTTAAGTCAGAATTCACTGATGAGGCTGACTTGGAGTATCTGAGCTCTCTTTTCTCTTTCCTTCGCATCACATGGAGCAATGAGGTGTCTGAAAGTGAGGAGGTCCATGAGGGAGGGTGGGGTGACTGTGGGGTTGCAGGGTCAGAGATGAGGGCTCTGAACTCAGCTGTAGAGAAATCCTGTCCATATACTCTGTATAAACACAGGAGCTTAATGTGCCAAGAAGCTAGGTAACATCCCCACTCCTGAAGGTCACTGAGGCACTGGCTGTGGTTTAACACCCAGCCCTGGCAGCTGAGCTGTTCCCTGCAGCACAGCAGCACCCTCAGTGCTGGGGGGAAACTGCTGTTTGGGCTGAACTTGTGATGAATTCTCTATTTCCCCTACTTTCCATGTTCAGAGGATGCCTGTTCTTGTCTCATGCTCGGTTACTGGGAACAAACCCAAGTCTAGCTGGACACTGGGAAGTGTCTGGGATGCTCAGTGGGGTTGTGGCTGTAGCCAGCCTGGTGCTGGATAACCAGATGAACCACTGAGTTCTGGAACTGGAACCAGCTGGGGCTTTCCACTGCCATCAGCAAAGGGAGGTGCTGGCTCCCAGCTTCCCCGAGTCACCCATCTGCAAAGCAGGGTTAAAAAGAGTGTGTGAAGAGTGGCTATTGAGATTATTTTGAAGGGTAAAGCTGAGAAGATGATGATTTATCACCAGGATGGCCATCATCACCAGCCTGGTGTTAGCACAGCAGCTTTCTATGGAGTTACAGTTTATGGCTGGGACTTGCTCTGGGGGTTTCTTTTCCTTTGCTTTTTGAGCTGCTGAAGTGTTCTGGGATGCTGAGCTATGTTGCACCTCTGGCAGGGACAGATGTGGCAGGATCATTGACTCTTTTGCTGACTTCTGCATGATATAAATAGAAATCTGCTAGAGTAGGCCCTGGAATGGAACCAGTAACAGAGCCTAGAGCCAATGTTACCACTCCAGTTTGAGGTTAGCTCGTCCCTGTAGGTGAAGGAGTTCCTACAAAGAACATAAAGTATGAGTTATGTAGCACAGATAATTGTGTAAGGGAAAAATTGGTGTTTTCAGAAAGTTTATCTGGACTTTTGGAGTTCAAGAGAAGTTTATATGTCTGGCTCATAGTCCATAAATTCCAAAGCAGGAAAACCCACACTTTCTCCTTTTTTCAGTGTAATGAAGATATTCTCCTCTCTTTGGTATAATTGTATTGTCAAATGGAGGACTGCTCAAGTAATCAGCAACATAATTAGGAAAGCTTTTTTACTCACTCTGTCTTCAGCTGAAATACAATCTTTATTTCTAATGCCCTTTGCAGCAGGGCAGTTTTCTTAAAGGAGAGGGAGGAAAAAAAACCCAACCTTTAATGAACAAGAGAGCCCAGGGAAGCTGATACATTATATTTTTATAACTGTCTCAGAGGCAGCTTCAGCTTTCCATTTTTAGCAAATAGAAACCAGGTTATGAGACTTTGAAGACGCGTTGGATGAAACTGATCTTTTCTTTCCCTTCTCATCCCCTGTTTTATTCCCCCCTTGGGAATTGCAGATTCCCGTGCTCTAGGACATCTTATTTATTAAGAGAAGTTAAACTGAGTAGCTGGAGAAAAGTCTGCCTTGGAACGGTGCTGGCACGAGTGGCGGGGCTGGGGATGAGCAGGCACGCTCCGAAGACTCTTTGATTCCCCCCACCAGGGATTTCTGCTGCATTTTAGGGAGAATTTCTCTGCTTTAGCATGCCATGATTTATTTATTTCCAGACACTGTCAGCTCTGTTTTTGTGCATCTCAGATACACTGGGAACTGTTAGTGAATGCGTGGGAGCAGGAGTTTAAAGAGACCAGGCAATTTTGGGGAGCGGTATGTTGCTGATGAAATGGGGTTCCAGTTTTACATCCCATGGAAGGAAAGTGGGGACAGAAACCAATCCATTCACCCCCCAGCAAGGTGTGCAAAACCCTGCCTGCCCTGGAGCCCATGGCTTTCCAGAGGTGCTGTGCAGAAGCACACACCTTTAGTTTTCCTAAAAAGGGCAGTAGGTTTTTTCCTACTTCCCTCGTGATGCCTTTGACCTACAACTTCTTTTTTGTATACTTCAGCAGCTGATAAACTTTTGTCTCCTTTCTGCCCATCACCTCATCTAATCTTCTTAAAATATATTAAATATATCCATGTGTAGAAAATAGGTGGCTGCTACAAAAAATGAAAAGCAGTGACCCTCATTGTGCTTTGTATAATATCCTGCATAACGTTTTATTTAATAGATCACCATAAATTTTCATTGTAGCCTTTCTTTATCAGGTAAAACCAGATTCTTCTCTTCCTGGTTGGTTTTTTTTTAAATTTTATTTCATCTTTCCATTATCTGTTGTAGGCACACAGGGTGGGTGGGAATCCATGGCTGGTTGTGCCAACATTGCAACCTCATCTTGTTCAGAAATTATATGGAATTTCATTTGGAAGAAGACCCATTTGACCAAAACATATACATTATTTAAATGAATTTCAGTGTAGGACCTGTTGGTTATAGCTGAGAAAGATGCTGAATATCCTTCTTTGGAAGGAGGGAGGCTGTTTTTATTTTGGCTAGAACAAAAAAGGACATATTTCAGCATTCATGCAAATTTTATTTTAAAACTTTTCTTTGAAATTATATAAAGCCACAAAATATTACAGTTAATTCAGTTTTAGAGTAATTTTGATACAATTTTTATCATATTGTCACATTGACATGTGCACTTAGAATAACTGGAAATCTTGCCTTGTGTTTAGCCAGAAGAAATTAAAAATAATTTTTGGTCAAAGCCAATTTTTGAATTAAGTCTGGAATAAAACAAAACCAGTTTTGTGGTTTTGGTCTTTTGCCTTTATACCTGTTGTGTTCAATGTTATGGTGTTCAGGGTTTTTTTGTTAGACTTCTTCTTGAGCTCCTATTATTGATATTCCTAATTTTCCTTCAAATCCAGATAATTTTGTTTTGACAATTTCTGGAAAAATGAGCACAAATGTATTTTTAAACTATTATAATATTTGGCTTTAGTTTTTACCAAACATCTTGATGAAATAAAATGCAAATATGTAAAATGAAGGTTAATAAATGCTGATTATTTTCTATTATAAGATTATTCTTCTGCAGTGTAAGTAGTAAAATTTTTTTCTGGGGTTTTTTTAAACTGGATTTTCCCACTATAGGGAAATAAATTACAAACCAGGGAGTGGAAGTCCCTTAACAAAGGGAAGAAGTCTCTTGTGCAATCTTTATTCAGAGACAGAGATCAGACACAGTCTGAAGAAGGTCAGATTTCACACACGCTTCAGCACAATTTGGCAAGTCAGATACTGGAGTCATCCCCAAAAATAAATTGACATACCTAAATAGATTCAAGATTTTCTGGAAGTGTGAAATACAATGATTCCAAAAGCATTGATACTCTGCACATCAGTACAGGTAACTTACAGTGTTTTATCTGAAAAAAGATCTCATTTTCTCTACTAAGGTCCAAAACCCCAACTTGTTCTTGGTGTCACATCAATGACAGGACAAGGGGCAATGGCTCCCAGTGCCAGAGGGCAGGGCTGGATGGGATCTTGGGAAGGAATTGTTCCCTGGGAGGGGGGGGAGGCCCTGGCACAGGGTGCCCAGAGAAGCTGTGGCTGCCCCTGGATCCCTGGCAGTGCCCAAGGCCAGGTTGGCCACTGGGGCTTGGAGCAGCCTGGGACAGTGGAAGGTGTCCCTGCCCATGGCAGGGGTGGCACTGGATGATCTCTGTCTCTTCCAACCCAAACCATTCTGGAATTGAAGATGTGCATCTCCAGGATTTTCCAGGGCCACTTTCCCGTGTGTCCCTAGGGAACACCTGTGATCCCCAGGGGAGGA
Source organism: Aleadryas rufinucha (assembly GCA_013397815.1). Taxonomy (NCBI): domain Eukaryota; kingdom Metazoa; phylum Chordata; class Aves; order Passeriformes; genus Aleadryas; species Aleadryas rufinucha. Next base: position 46,550 of record VZTH01010811.1, read on the forward strand.
TGAACACAGCTCCACCTGTGTGTCCCTGCCCCTCTCTGATCACTGCTCCTGAGTTCTACTGCCAAACTCTTCCTGACCAGTTATTGGGATGAAATTCTTTCTTGGGGTGTTTCAGGTGGAATAGTGATCTCTGAATATAGGCAGTAATAGACTTGGGTGCAATTTGAACTACAGGTTGTGTTGGTATTGGGTGCTCAACCATCTTTCATCCTCTCTTGGAAATTTTCTCTCTTTCCAGTCTAAATATGGATGTAACCCCAGGAAAATCTGTTTTCACTAGTTGTATACATTGTAAATTCCTGTATCTGCTCCCAAACAATGCCTTTAACAGATGAAGGAGCTGTGGAACACAGGTTAGCTTGGCACACGTGCTGTTTCTGGACGCTGCAGCACCGCCAGGAGAGATGGAAGCAGCAGTGCCCAGGCTGCAGCTCCATCCTGGGTGTGGTTGGGATGGATCCCTGTGGCAAAGTGTCCTAGGTCAGTGGGCAAACCAGAGTGAACCAAGTTTAGGTCAAAAAGTCCTGAGGAAGAGCTCTTGGCATGACAAGGAAATGTTAAAACGTGTAAATCCTCCTCTGAGAGGGCCCAGTGTGGCAGCAGGAATGCTGGCTCGGGAGATTTGGCATCTTTAGCAACTCTTCCCTTGAGTGCTGTGAGTTTTAGAAAATAATTATAAGCTGGCTTTGATCTGTGCATTCTTAATGACTAAAGGATAGAAAAGATATCAAACAATATTACTTGATTCACAAAACAGGGAAGATTTTCTGGTAGCTGAAGTTGGGTTACAGGGAGAGATCTTTGTTTTTAACAGTAACAACAGCAATTCATTTAAGCTGCTTATTGTGCTTCCGGTGTTATGCCTGCAAATGTAGTGGGGAGAATGTGTTATACATTGAAAAGTGCTGCAGAAGGACCAGCAGGAGAGGAATCCTGAGGGGTTTGAAGCCTTCCTTGCCTGTTGCATGCTTAAAGCAAACATTGCAGTGGGGTTTCCAGCCTGAACACACTTTCCAGACATGGAATAGTGGAAATGCTGCAGTGCACTTCCTGGTCTTAAGCATACCTCAATGACGTTGGCTCGAGATGTTTTGGCAGGATTGCTTAAACCTCTGAGATGTTCTGGATTTGGCTTTCAAGGTTGAAAGGCATCAAAAATGGAAAGGTTTCAGAAAATGGTGAGGGCTTCTTATGTTCTTAATCAGCTGAATGCTGCATGTGGTGGTTAATGCTTTTGATTTTTGGCTTTCCCCTTTTGTCCCTGTTCCTTACAGAATGACAGACAAGTGAGGGAAAAGAATGTTTTTGAAAATCATTGTTCTATATAATTTTAGCCACTGTTTGAAAATTACCTTCTGAAAATTTTAAAAGTTTTTACAGACTTCTATTTCCTAAACTGTGCTTTTTAACCATTAAGAAATGGTTGAAGCAAAGAATTCCTTGGAATGCAATAGCTTTGGAGTAGGCAGAAGATGAAAACATCTGAAGCATTTTCAGATTAAATTCTCTACTGATGGCTGCAAATATTTTCTTAATCTGTGTGTTTAAACCAGAATATTTTAGATATTATTCGGTTGTGATGTTGTTGCTTTTGCTTGTGGCACCTAATAGTGATTAAAAAAACCCAATTTTTTTTCCTTAGTTGCTTTAAAAATGAAGGTTGCTTGAATAACATCTCGCTACTAATTCATGCTTAAATGCAACCTGGTGAATATGTTTCAAGAGTGTGTAGCTCATTAGTAGCAATGGTTTGAAATCTTTGTTCCAACACACAGAACATAACCTATTGTGCTCCCCACCTTATCTGACACCCCACCTCCTGCCACAGGTTAGAAACTCTGTATTAACCAAACATAGGTCCTGCCAGCTCAGAAATTCATTTTATTTGTGTTTCCTAATTGGTTTTGTTTACATTCATGTTACTTTTCAGTTTATGAACTTCAGTTCTGTTTCCTTCCATGGCTGTGTCCCTGGAAGGCTTTGGTAGAACTCCTACAGCAGTGGGTACACGAGTGAGCACCTGTGGGCAGCACAGGAAGGAAAGGAAAATGTAAATATGTTTATGTTTCGTAGTTGGAGGTTTAGTCTCTCCTAAAGAAGAATTGTAGTGTGGTTGAGGGAGAGACTGTAAATATCCCCAAGTTCTTTATCCTGGTCTTGTCCTGTTCCTCAAACTCCTTTGCCTTGTTCCAGTGCATGTCTCAGCCTCACTAAAACTTCCTTGTAAATCAAACCCACAACAAGAGTTAACTCCTCTGTCCAAGTTTCCTGCCTGAGGGTAGTGGCACCAAACATGATCTGCAAAATACATCAGCTTTTAACTCCGTGGTAGGTTCATGAGATCATCCTGGGGAGAAGCCAGGGAATATCTGTGAAGTGTCAGGGATGTACTAACGAGCGAAAGAACATCAAGACGTGACAGAACTGCAATATGTGAACCTGAATTCCTCCTCCTTGGCTCGTGGATGACTCCAAGCTGACAGAAGTTTCGTGACAAAAGCTTCCAAGGAGAAACCAGCGTGAAAAGACAGCTCAGCTGCTGAGGAGCTGAAAGGGCAACTGATGCAAAGGACAGAGAATGGTCCTAACATAAGGATCTGGTAAATTTTCAAAATATTTTTGTAATGTCTCCAGGCTCATTAACTGTCAAGTATTGTAAACAAGAGCTGTTGATTGCTGAGTGTTTTCAAAATCTGTCCAGCTTGGTGTAGGTGCTCCAATAAAGTCCTTCAAAAATCCGCTCCTGTCTGTGGGATCTAAAGAACCACCTGTGGTTTACAAATGGGAAAAGGTGCCCCACTCACAGGAGTAAGGACTGGCATGGCTCTGGTTGTTAATATGTCACTGGGTTTGCACGTGAGGAAGTCGAGGGAGAATGTTTCTTCTTTGTTTATGAAAAGAAAGTAGAAATTATGAAAACTATAGCCAAGCGCATCGGTGAGCGCTCTGAAAAACAAAAGCTATCTTCTGTCACGTTTCAGGGGAGCAGTGGAAATGTGCTCCCATGTTTGCATTTTAAATTGCCGCCTTTCACAGTGATTAGTGCAAGACAAAAATGTCTCTTGTTTCCGGGAGTTATTAAAGCTTTTTGTCCTTTTTGAAGTAGAGAAGCTCTAGGAATTCACATTTTTCCAGCTGAGCTCAGAAGTCCTTGTTTTGCACAGCATTTCATGTGTGTTCCAGGTGGGACACACCTGCTGTGTGGAGGTTCAGGTTAGATTTGCATTTGTGGAATTGAGGGCCTCATCTGCAGCTGAATTCTCAGAAATGTCATGAATCACTGCAGAAAATCATGAGTCACTGCATTGCTGTTCTACCTCTGCCCAATGCTCCCCTGCCATTTCCAGAAAGAAACTATTTATTGTACTTTACAAGAGTACAGGAATAATTTTTTTTTCTTAATAGCTCTTTTTTATATTTGACTTGGAGGCCTTCCAGTGGGGTTCCAGCTCTTTCTCTTAAAATAGAAATGTTTTAATTATTTATTACATTGTTCACATTCTGAGATACTGGGCTGTGTAAATGGCATTTCAAAAGCTCAAAAATAATTTGGTTTATTTTCTCTTTTCAAACCAAACACAAAAGCCAAAGTGAGTCTGAAATGCAAGAGTTAAGTTTCTCTCGAGAGGCAGCAGTAACCTGCAGAGAGTTGCTTCAGTAACTCTGTGATTTTTTTGATGTGAACCATTGTTCCAAACCACCTGTGTGTTGCATGAACAAGCCCAAACCTCCTGCCACGCTGGAGTAACACTAAACAGAGCATAAAAAATAATACTATGGCTGATTTAAGAGTTAAAAATACACCAAGAAGGGTGAGTATCTCAAAGTAGCAGAGCATGGATAACTTTTTGAAGCAGTGATGGGAGGTCTGAATTGAGCCGGGAGTGGCTGAGAGCCATCAGGGAGGTGACAGTCGTGTCCACAGCTTGGAGGGTGCTGCCAAAATGCTGCTCCTCCTGCAAGTCTGCGAGCTCCCCGGAGGCTACCAGTTGTCTATCACTTCTTCTAGGACTTTGAAATAATACTGTCACTTGTTCTGTAAACAAGTGGCAGAAACATTTTATCTGGCTCAGTGTGTGTCAAAACACTCGAGGTTTCCCCAGAACACTTTCCAACGTCTAGAGCGCCTGTTGCTAAAACAGAGCAGTCTTGTGGTGCTTTAAGGATGCTTAAATGTTAAGCAGCTAATAAGGAAAAGAGAGATTGGAGCAGAATGTTGAGGAAAATAATTGAATTGGTTTTTTCCATACCCACCATGTTGCTGTTGGGTGTGGGGAGGTTGGTGAGGTTTGGTTTGCTTTAAAAACCTATTTTTGGAATACATTCCTCAGATAGGGGAGCAGTTATCAAATAAATTATGTCTTGAATGCATTTGTTAGAGGTGGAGAGGTATTTAAATCGATTGCTCTCTCATGGAAGTAAGAGAAACTGAAGTTCAACCCAGCTGGGATTGGATTGGCTCTTCAGTGTCTTAATATGCTCCAGACCATTATCTCCTCTTTCATCTGCAGGAGAGCTAAAGAACTAGAGGATAATAGAGAAAAAAATGGGTTTTTTGTTTGGCATGGGAATTCTTTCATACCCATTGGTGTGAAACAATGGTTGAAGATGGGTCTGTTTTACTTCATTTTGGCAGTAAAGATGACATGATTGGTGGATTTTATCTGTATAGCTCAACAAATGCAGTCCTTGGCTGTTGAGTGTTATTTTCTGTTTAGTTGCATCTCCTATCATCACCCAGCCCACGAATGAGTCCCTGATCTGCCTTCCCTGGAGAAGATCATCCCTTTGCTGTTGTCCCCCAGAAGTTCCATGTGCTTGCACACCCTTCTTGATGTTCCTGCAGCAGGGTCTGAAGAGTGATGGATACACGAGTGATTGCAAAGGACACAGCTACAAGAGATTGCAAATGAGGCAATAAAATGTGCACCCCAAAGAAAATGAAGGGACAGAGCTGGCAGAATGCAACTTGCTCACAAAGGGTTTATACCTGGGCGTTCCTCAGAAACCAGAAATATCCAACTTGTGGGTAATCTGTGGAGCAGAGTGAGAGGTGGGAGCCTTCCAGCCTCAGTTCTGGTCACACTCAATTAATTCTTGGCTAACCATCTGTAGTTTGTTGTTTGTTTTGTTTTCCTCTCAGAAGGCTTGCTCTCAGCAAGCATTTAATTTGTGCCATCCACCACCTTTTGCAGCTGGGGAAGCCATTATAAATAATGACAGTGGCTTTTCAGGACACCACTTAAAATTTCCAGCAGTGTGCTCGGATTTTAACCTTTAGATGTAGCACTGTAATGATATGTCATCCCTAAAGAATGAAATGCTGTTTACTGAAAGTAACAAACTTATTTTCAGCCTGAAAATTGTAATTAGTCCTCAAAGTAGCTGAACTTTCTGTGCAGAAGTGTGGTCTGGCCTAATGTTCTGGTGGTGAGCAGGACAGCAGTGGTGGGAGGAAGAGCATCCTTATAATCAAACTAAAACAACAAACAAACCAACCAAAACAAAAAAAAACCCCTGAACCTGCCTCATTAAGGATTTCTTAATTGAAAACAAGACTTGGTTATAGACACTTGAAAAGTTTGTTGTTGCTAATTGTTAGCTTCCAAATGTGCTGTGGCTCCCAAGTGGCTTTTATTTTCAGGCAGAAAATGCAGAGCAAAGATGTTTTAATTCACCAATGAGTCAATAATAAAATAATTTTAAAATCTACTTCATCAGTAGTAGCAACTTCTGGATGTTTCAAGTCCCCTGCATGTAATCAATCCAGTTTCTATAGACTGTCAGAACAGTTTTAAGCTGTTCCCCTGTAAGGGATTTTCTTTAGGGAAAATAGGCTTTTAAACTCCAGTTTCTTCCTACTATGGGCTTAATCTTGAAGTATATTAAACAAAAGATACTGGAATAATTACATCCTCACTTCATTTCACTGTAGAATCCTTCCTTTTTCTCTACAAACCACTTTTGTGTCACTTGCTGTTGCTTGGGGCAGGTTAAGTATTGTGGATTCCTTTGTTTACATGTGGGAAGTGATTTTGCAATTAATATGTGGGGGGGGGCCCTTGTGAACCTCTTCCTACCATGAAATAACTTCCTTGTGCCCTCAGACTAATGTGTGCACTGCAATCTCAAATACACAGTCACATAATAAAGTTGTAAATGTAGAATTTAATCTTTAGAGCACAGAAAAGCTTTACTAAAAGCTTTAACTCTTGATTTATAGGAGAAAACAATGAATTTACTGTACACTTAGGCTATGTTTTTAGACTTGAACAACAGCTGCCTCTTGCTGCTCTGTGAAATTTCTCATTTTCAAGTCTCTCTAATACTTGCTTTACTCTTGGTAGATGCAATAATCAGATGATGGACTAACAGGATGTGTGTTTAGGTTCCACTGGGGCCGTGCAGCACTGGCAGGATAATTAGCACATCCAGAGTCCTCATGGTTTCACTCAGTGCTTCACATGTAAATAAAGTCTGACTTTGGTGTGCCCTGTCACTGGCTCCTGTAAGAAATGAGAAGTTATTGATCTTGTTTACCACAGTGTGTCTTTAAGGAGAGGCCTGCATTTCCCTGCAAAATGCTGCTGGCTGCCAAGGCTGCTGGATAAAGTAGGATTAAGTGTATATATCTAGGAGCCACTGCTATAGCCAGGAGTTATTAGGGAGATAGTAGTTGAATGGTGTTAACTTAAAAAGGGTAAAGTCTTTATCCCCTGACTGGCTGGGCTCTGTTTGCTTCAAGGAAAATCATTATATTGACTTTTTTGGGGGGGAAAAAAAAGTAGGTAGAAAATTTGGATTTATGTAGCAGTCTTTTCAGCGTTTCAGTTTCTCAGAGCAGTGAGTTAAATTTTTCACCCCCTTTTGGGGATGAGAATAAGCAGATGTAGATACTTCCTGCACCCTCTTGATGTGCTCAGCTGAAGAGCAACACAACAGGAGAAATAAAAACTGAGGAAGGACTGAACAAGGGGAGTGAAATGAGTCAGTGCGTGATAACATATCCTGAACTTCATTCCAGTGCCTGAAGGAGCCTGCAGGAAAGATGGAGAGAAACTTTTTATAAGGGCCTGGAGCAACAGGACAAGGGGGAATGTCTTTACACTGACAGAGAGTACATTTAGGTTGGGTATTTGGGCAAAATTGTTCCCTGGGAGGGTGGGGAGGCCCTGGCACAGGGTGCCCAGAGAAGCTGTGGCTGCCCCTGGATCCCTGGCAGTGTCCAAGGCCAGGTTGGCCACTGGGGCTTGGAGCAGCCTGGGACAGTGGGAGGTGTCCCTGCCCATGGGCTCCTCCTGTTCAGCAGTGGATTATTTGGATTTATCGTTCTTTTACAACTGCTAATTTCCTTCTCCCTTGAAGTAAGAGGCCTGCCTGAAGGGATTGGGTGAATTTTTTTCCTTAAATATATCCTGATTGCTTCAGAAATGATTTGAAAGTGCATTGATCCTGAAATATTTGTTCAGTGCCTCATGTTCCCTTCATAGTGACTTCCTAATGTTCCCTGATGTGCAAAAGTTTTCCTACAAGCATGATCCCCCCTTGCCAAGAGGAAGAACAGGGCTTGTTACCAGAAGATCCTCAGAGGTTGCCTTAAAGTATTTCAGAATTAAGATGGGCTGACTTTCATGTACATTTACTCGATTTTACTGCTGGTATCACAGTTTTAAAGTAATGCTTTTAGGTATAGACAGCAGGTACCAATGTGAATTCTCAGTCTCGCTCCCACCTCTGAATTGTCAGTTATGTGGTCCCCTTGTGTCAGAAGCAGTTATTCAATTAAATGTTTCTCAGAAAGTGCTTGGGATCCCTTCCAAGGCTTGTTCTCCTCAGTGTGGGGTGGGAAGAGAAACCTTCTGGTGAGTAGGAAGTCAACCTGCTGCTGACTTCAGCTCTCTTTTCAGTCTTGGGTAAAAGAGCTTCCTTCCCCTTTATTCCCACTGAATATCACGTTACTTCTATTGTAATGTCATTGAATACCACATTTCTTCTGTGCCTGTCCCCAGGGATTACCTGGACTTTCTCCATGATTTGCAGGTGGCTGCTCCACCATGCATCCAACTCTCTCTGAAAGTCAATGTCCTTCCTTCTGCTTTGGCAGTTTCAGGGGAGGTTTGTAGAAAAGTTTCTGGGTTTGAATATTTTCTGAAAAATCTAGAATGTTGTGGTAATAGCTCTAATTTTTATTTTTTTTTTAATAATGGCCAGAAATAGACTTTATAAATTTAATTTACACAGGTCAATGCAATTAGACAACAGTGGTGTGTTATACAGTAAATTATATATGGGCTATAATTTATGGCTGCAAATGTAAACCAGGATACCTAAAGCAGAGTAAGGCAAATGTGCTGCTCAAATACCCCTACCATGGGCAAATTGTGTTTTACTGAAGGTGAGGAGACCAGAAGGGGTTAAAACAAAGCCATCATAGGAGGTGAACAGGAAACTCCACCCAGTGCAGGGCTGGTTGGCTGTGCAAAGAGTTTCTGTTTGCTGCTAAGTGGAATGAGAGTTCTAAGAGTTCTTTATCAGCTTTTCTTCATAAAATAGGTAATTAACTCAAGCTTGAGTATGAAAATTTCATAACTACTGAATCCAGTTAGAAAATGCAGGGGTTGAACAAGCAACACCTCAGCTCCTGGCTGAGCATCCTCATGGCACTGGCAGTGTCAGGCAGAGGTGAGGAGGCAGCAGGTTGTCATCTGTGACTTTTGGAAATGAAATTGTCAGTATTGGATCCAGAAAGTATATGGAGATGAAAGGGCTTATTGTCATGTTCTTAAAAAATTCAGCCTTTGGAGAAAATGGGTTACTAATTACTGCAGTAATATGCAGTATTCAGTTGTTAGCTGAGTCTGATAATAACTTCATAAGTTAAAAATGACAGGTGTTTAAAATGTTTTCATAGTAAAAAGTCCCAAATTAACTGTAGCTATAAAAGCCATATGCTTCAAAATTTTAAACTGCTCTGTTGCCTCTTGAGAGTGAAATCTGTGTGGATCAGTCACGACCACATGAAACTTTCATTTTTATTTGGTGGGCTGATTCAATCCCCCATTGCACCCACTGACACAAGCCTGGAGAATGACACCAGGTTTTTAACTTTCTTTCAGTATCACTCGCTATTAGGACTTATCTTTGCATAAAATATTTCATGTGACAACTTCAGATGGCACAAATTGTAGAGCCCAGCTATCAGGAGGATGAATTATTGATTGTTGTGTGAAGCTCCTGATCACTTATTGGCACATATGTGCAACAAGATTTGACGAAGGCTGGGAAATCTAAATGCCATAAAGCAGCTAAAAGACAGCTGTTCCCACTGTGCACTGGAGCCTTCAGTGCTGACACAAACACCCTGGTTTTGGTGGTGGTGGGGGACAAGACACAGGGACCATTGGTAAGGTGAGGTGTTGCCACTACCTGGAGGCCAGCTTTGCCTCATTTGTGGTCTGTTGTATAAAATCTGTTTTCTGTCCAAGGGATAAAGGCTCTCCTGGAGCCTGTAAGGCTGGGAGAGTTAGGATTGTTCAGCCTGGAGAGGAGAAGCTTTGGGGTGAGCTCAGTGGGGCCTTGCAGGGCCTGAAGGAGCTGCAGGAGAGATGGAGAGAGAAGACAATTGCCAAGGGCTGGAGGGCCAGGAGCCAGGGAATGGCTTCCCAGTGCCAGAGGGCAGGGCTGGATGGGATCTTGGGAAGGAATTGTTCCCTGGGAGGGTGGGCAGGCCCTGGCACAGGGTGCCCAGAGAAGCTGTGGCTGCCCCTGGATCCCTGGCAGTGCCCAAGGCCAGGTTGGCCACTGGGGCTTGGAGCAGCCTGGGACAGTGGAAGGTGTCCCTGCCCATGGCAGGGGTGGCACTGGATGGGCTTTAAGGTCCCTTCCATCCCAAACCATTCTGGGATTGTACAGAATATATCTTCTGTCTCATGGATAACAGGGCTCTGCCCTGATTTTTTAGGTGTTTTCAGGGTTGTTTCTTTTCCTCCTCGCTGCTGGGCAGTGCCCCTGCTCTGTGGTGGGGCTGTTGTGGCACTGGCAGTGTCTGACATTCCCTCCCCTCAGAGGTCCCTGCAGCCCCCAGGTGACACCTGGGAACAGATGCTCAGCACAGTCTGGGGGATGTGGGGGATCAATGCTGGGCTCCCCTGCAGCCTGCCAGTGCCCACAAAGTGGCAGCATGGATTTTTAGGCTTCTAACAGTGGTGTTCATACCTGTAGAGAAGGGCACCTGTGACCTCCCTTGCCTTATGCTAAAGGCACCACACATCTTACAAAAATTTTTAGGTGTTGGAACAGATTGGAACACTAGGTCAGTTGTGTGCAAATTAATTTTTCTGGGTTTTTTTCTTAACAAGTTGTTCAGTAACACAAATGCAAAGATTCTTCCTCATGTTTATCAATCTTTTCTTTGTCATGAAAACCCCTCTGAGCTCATCCCCTCTGTGCCAGTTTCAGTCCCTGGGCTCAGAGGGGCTGAGTGACAGCCAGGCACTGAAGGAAATTGGTGTGGCAGGGCCTGTCTGTCTGTTCTGGGCTCATCCCTCCTGCAGCCCAGCTTTTCTGCTTGGCTGGGTTTCTCTATCTTATCTCCCTACGTTTTGCATGCAATATGCTGCACTTTTGCCAGACAGCCCAGGGTACTCCACCACTGTATAACTGTGCTTGACATTTAATTTAAAATCAAAGATACCATTCTGTAATAGTTTGTTAAGCTGTGCCTCAGTCCCAAGCAATGTAAGCCACCTGATTTTCTGTGCAAGAGGCAATTCACTGCTCTGGCTGTGTTTTCAGGATGATTCTGTCTTGGAATAGAAATGCAGAAAGGTTAGGTGCCATTCTCTGTCCCCCAAACTCAAATTGAAGGCCCATAATTTATGAGTTGTCAGCACAAAACTAATTTCACTTCAAATATTTTCATTTCTTACCGGTCTGTAGGCTCTGAAAAAAAGCAAATGGGTGAATAAACCTGGAATTCTCTATTATGCTGTAATTGTGCGGAGGGGAGATTTGTGTGTGAATAATTATTTGCATGGCCTTTTATTTTCTAAAGGGAACAAGGAAGCGAGGTGAAAACAATTAAATCTATATTTGTACCAAAGAATTTTTTTTAAGCATGAACTGAGGGCTGGGTCTTGCAATGTTTGTTTCAGTTACTGGCTGGAATATTTGTTGGAAACGAAGGCTTTTGTGCAGTTTGTTTGGGTTTCTTTAGTGAAATAGAAGAGTCAAAAAGTGTCTCAATTCCATGAAAAAGGTGGTTGCATCAAACACACCTACAAACTTGTCAGTGTTTTGTGGCCAAATGTCTGTCGCTGTAGGAGTGAGCACGGAGAGAAAACCAACACAGATTTGGTCCAGGAAGAAAGGGGAAGAAGTGTCTTTATTTAATTAATTCAACTCATTTTATACATTAGTATTCTAGCATGGNTTTTTAACTTTCTTTCAGTATCACTCGCTATTAGGACTTATCTTTGCATAAAATATTTCATGTGACAACTTCAGATGGCACAAATTGTAGAGCCCAGCTATCAGGAGGATGAATTATTGATTGTTGTGTGAAGCTCCTGATCACTTATTGGCACATATGTGCAACAAGATTTGACGAAGGCTGGGAAATCTAAATGCCATAAAGCAGCTAAAAGACAGCTGTTCCCACTGTGCACTGGAGCCTTCAGTGCTGACACAAACACCCTGGTTTTGGTGGTGGTGGGGGACAAGACACAGGGACCATTGGTAAGGTGAGGTGTTGCCACTACCTGGAGGCCAGCTTTGCCTCATTTGTGGTCTGTTGTATAAAATCTGTTTTCTGTCCAAGGGATAAAGGCTCTCCTGGAGCCTGTAAGGCTGGGAGAGTTAGGATTGTTCAGCCTGGAGAGGAGAAGCTTTGGGGTGAGCTCAGTGGGGCCTTGCAGGGCCTGAAGGAGCTGCAGGAGAGATGGAGAGAGAAGACAATTGCCAAGGGCTGGAGGGCCAGGAGCCAGGGAATGGCTTCCCAGTGCCAGAGGGCAGGGCTGGATGGGATCTTGGGAAGGAATTGTTCCCTGGGAGGGTGGGCAGGCCCTGGCACAGGGTGCCCAGAGAAGCTGTGGCTGCCCCTGGATCCCTGGCAGTGCCCAAGGCCAGGTTGGCCACTGGGGCTTGGAGCAGCCTGGGACAGTGGAAGGTGTCCCTGCCCATGGCAGGGGTGGCACTGGATGGGCTTTAAGGTCCCTTCCATCCCAAACCATTCTGGGATTGTACAGAATATATCTTCTGTCTCATGGATAACAGGGCTCTGCCCTGATTTTTTAGGTGTTTTCAGGGTTGTTTCTTTTCCTCCTCGCTGCTGGGCAGTGTCCCTGCTCTGTGGTGGGGCTGTTGTGGCACTGGCAGTGTCTGACATTCCCTCCCCTCAGAGGTCCCTGCAGCCCCCAGGTGACACCTGGGAACAGATGCTCAGCACAGTCTGGGGGATGTGGGGGATCAATGCTGGGCTCCCCTGCAGCCTGCCAGTGCCCACAAAGTGGCAGCATGGATTTTTAGGCTTCTAACAGTGGTGTTCACACCTGTAGAGAAGGGCACCTGTGACCTCCCTTGCCTTATGCTAAAGGCACCACACATCTTACAAAAATTTTTAGGTGTTGGAACAGATTGGAACACTAGGTCAGTTGTGTGCAAATTAATTTTTCTGGGTTTTTTTCTTAACAAGTTGTTCAGTAACACAAATGCAAAGATTCTTCCTCATGTTTATCAATCTTTTCTTTGTCATGAAAACCCCTCTGAGCTCATCCCCTCTGTGCCAGTTTCAGTCCCTGGGCTCAGAGGGGCTGAGTGACAGCCAGGCACTGAAGGAAATTGGTGTGGCAGGGCCTGTCTGTCTGTTCTGGGCTCATCCCTCCTGCAGCCCAGCTTTTCTGCTTGGCTGGGTTTCTCTATCTTATCTCCCTACGTTTTGCATGCAATATGCTGCACTTTTGCCAGACAGCCCAGGGTACTCCACCACTGTATAACTGTGCTTGACATTTAATTTAAAATCAAAGATACCATTCTGTAATAGTTTGTTAAGCTGTGCCTCAGTCCCAAGCAATGTAAGCCACCTGATTTTCTGTGCAAGAGGCAATTCACTGCTCTGGCTGTGTTTTCAGGATGATTCTGTCTTGGAATAGAAATGCAGAAAGGTTAGGTGCCATTCTCTGTCCCCCAAACTCAAATTGAAGGCCCATAATTTATGAGTTGTCAGCACAAAACTAATTTCACTTCAAATATTTTCATTTCTTACCGGTCTGTAGGCTCTGAAAAAAAGCAAATGGGTGAATAAACCTGGAATTCTCTATTATGCTGTAATTGTGTGGAGGGGAGATTTGTGTGTGAATAATTATCTGCATGGCCTTATATTTTCTAAAGGGAACAAGGAAGCGAGGTGAAAACAATTAAATCTATATTTGTACCAAAGAATTTTTTTTTTAAGCATGAACTGAGGGCTGGGTCTTGCAATGTTTGTTTCAGTTACTGGCTGGAATATTTGTTGGAAACGAAGGCTTTTGTGCAGTTTGTTTGGGTTTCTTTAGTGAAATAGAAGAGTCAAAAAGTGTCTCAATTCCATGAAAAAGGTGGTTGCATCAAACACACCTACAAACTTGTCAGTGTTTTGTGGCCAAATGTCTGTTGTTGTAGTAGTGAGCACAGAGAGAAAACCAACACAGATTTGGTCCAGGAAGAAAGGGGAAGAAGAAGTGCCTTTATTTAATTAATTCAACTCATTTTATACATTAGTATTCTAGCATGGTATGAGGTCATTGGAATTTGGTCGTCCACCTCTTGAAGTGATTGGTCAGTTCTCCCAACACCCATTCCAAGATATTTCTCTGGTCAGTATCACAACAATTCTACAAACCATCTGCAGGTGCAAAATAGCAAAGTTGGTTTACAAAACCCATATCGTTGTTTCTAATAGTTTGCATGGGAAAGGCAGAGCTCTCACGAAATGCTGCAGCCTCACAAGATGCTGCAGAAAGCTGGAAAGTTTCTCTGCTAAAGCTTTTTAGCATCCATAAATGTCTACATTTATAACATAGGATGTTGCATGCCCACAGTTCAGTTGTTTCTTCCAGAACGCACAAAAACCTGAGGAATTTCTTGTTCCCCTCGGTGGAGCACTTTGCCTGCAGGGATTTTGTCACTGATCCCTGCGTAAGTTCCACTGTGACCCCAAGGAACGCTTCTGGGATGTGCTTCACTCAAAACTAAGAAACCTGCACGTGAAGTTTTGGTTGTGTCAAAGCAATGCTGAATATGGGAGGACAGCTGGGCAAGCTGGGACAAGATTTCCAGATGTACCTGGGATAACAAATCGTAAAACTGTTTCCAGGTTTCATGACTTGAAACATCGTCAGTGACAATACCTAAACCAAACCACAGGACTGGTGCATCCACATGTCCTGTCGCATCAGTGAGGAGGTCTGAAAGTTTCAGGGGCATCACGAAGCTGTACCTTAAAGAGAAAATAGATATCTACATGATACATGACCTGGTGGGATCTGAATAAGTGAGCAGGGTTACTGTACTGCTGACAGTAACCCAAACAAATCCAGCTGCTTCCTTTCTCTCGGTGCAGGTGACACTGCCAGCAGGGACTCCTGGGGATACAGAAGCACTGAGGACATTTTTCTGGGAATCACAGAATTACTTAGGTTGGAAAAGGACTTTAAGACCTTAAATTAACGCAGCACTGCCAAGGCCACCCCCTAACCATGACCCACGTGTCACATCCACGTGGCTTTTAAATAGCTCCAGGGATGGGCACTCCAAACCTCCCTGGGCAGCCCCTGCCAAGGCCTGAGCACCCTTTCCATGCAGAAATTCCTGCTCATGTCCACCCTGAGCCTCCCCTGGCCCAGCCTGAGGCCGTTCCCTCTCCTCCTGTCCCGTTTCCCTGCCAGCACAGCCCGACCCCCCCCGGCTGCCCCCTCCTGTCAGGGAGTTGTGCAGAGCCACAAGGTCCCCCCTGAGCCTCCTTTTCTCCAGGCTGAGCCCCTTTCCCAGCTCCCTCAGCCTCTCCTGGGGCTCCAGCCCCTTCCCAGCTCCGTTCCCTGCCCTGCTCCAGCCCCCCCAGGTCTCTCTGGCCATGAGGGACCCAGAACTGGACACTGCCCTCGAGGCCCCTCAGCAGGGCCAGCACAGGGGTGGGCACTGCCCTGGCCCTGCTGCCACCCCAGGGCTGGCACAGCCCAGGTGCCATCGGCCTCTTGCCCACCTGGGCTTGTGTCCAGCCCCTGTCACCAGCACCCCCAGGTCTTTTTCCTCTGGGCATCCTTCCAGCCCTTCTGATCCAACCTGGAGCAATTCAGGGGGTTCCTTCTAGAGGATTGTCCAGCTTTCCTGACAGTTGAAGTCTGTCCCAGTATTTGCCTGTTTGTTGTTAATTGTGAAGCAATTTATACACTCTAGTAACATCTCAGGGCAGTCTCAGCCACTGGGTGCTTTAAACCAGAACCTGTTTTAGTGGTGTTTGTTTTGGAATGAGTGACTTAGTAAATCATAAAGCATGTACCATTTGCAAACCTTGCTGGAGTGAGTGAAGCTTCATTTCACACATTTCAGGCTCTCTGGCACTCGTGTGAGTGATACATTCTGCCTTGAAGGTGACTAATAGCAATTAAGAGCCAGAAGATGTCATTATGATCCTCTGTGAGGGGGCAGTCACTTTTGAAGCTGTTGCAATTTAAACACTGAAGCAATGATTCAAGCATAAACTGGTACAGTTTTAGGGCTGTAGTGTTTAATGTTAGGAGTATCTCTAGTGCTTTAGGGAGATGTGCTCTGTCCTCAGAGCTCAGCCCATGACACGTGATGCAGTGAATTTTGGTGAAGGGCAAGGTGTTTGTGGAAGGATGGGTTTGGGCTGAAGTGAGTAAACACTGATTTCTGTAAGGTGTTGCACTGGGGATAATTGTTTGGGTTTGGGGAGTGAGGAGGAGCCTTCAGGTTTCATCAGGGTTGCTTTTCTCCTTCCCCTGAAACAGGCAGAGTATAAAATGGTTGGATGATGCCTCTTTGGGTTTTGTGTTTGTTGGTATTTGTGAGTTTGGGGTTTTTTTTACCCCTGTCTCTGCCCAGGAATTGTCAGGACATGCTGATGGCAGCTGCCCAGATTTTTGAGCAGCTTTGTCCTGTGGGTTATGGGGCTGCAGCAGAACCTCAGATTGCCCTGGAGAGGTCTGTGCCCCACCAGGGAAATGTGCCTGAACTAAAGTTTGAATAAAAGCCTAACAGAAGAGCAATGTTCTATTTGCCACCTCAACTGTCTGTCAGGGCCAAAGCTACCTGTAATGCGTATTTTCAATTTTTTTTATTTTATTTTTGTTTTGTTTTGGGTTTTTTTTTGTGCATTTTTTTTGCTTGTTTTTTGTTGTTTGTTTTTTCTTTGTTGTTTGTTTCAGTTTTTTGTTTTTTTTTTTTTTTTTTTTTTGTTTTTTTTTTTTTTTTTTTTTTTTTTTATTTTTTTTTTTTTTTTTTTTTTTTTTTTGGTTGTGTTTTTTTTTGTTGGTTTTGGGGGTTTTGTTTTTGTGGGTTTTTTTTGTTGGTGGTTTTTTTTTTTGGTTGGTTGGTTCGTTTTTTGTTTGGTTTTTTTGGTTGTTGTTTGGTTTTTTTGGTTTTTTTCTTGGAAGAGGAGCATTTTATTAGAAACCAGAAATCTGCATTCTGACTGACTGATGAGAGATCCAAGTAAGAGAAACTGGAGCTCTGTGGAGCATTCCCAGGAGTTCTTGTTGTGCTTTACCTTGCTTTGAGGCTTTATTACAAACTGAATTTCTGGTTTGCCAGAAATTATGTAGAGATCTTAGCTTTGGTGGGCAGCCATTTAAAACTAATATTATATGCTGTGTCAGTTTGAAATATGAGGAAATATCTGGGTGAGAAATGGTGGAAGATGCTGGGGGAAAAAGAGACTGAAACTTCACATAGGAGCATCTCTTCAAAGAGCCCATTTCAAGGTTGTGATGGGGTGGGGTCTTCAAACAATGGTATTCAAATAATTTGACATGAACCTGGGGAGACTACTAAAAAATCCAGATTTTAGGCTTAAAGGTCAAATATTCTGCGTTAAACCAAGGAAACTAATTGATATGAGAACAGATGAAATATCTCCTTCCAGCTTTCTAGAACAGGCCACTAAATATTTTTTAATTGTGGCTGGTCAATAGTTACTTAATCTGATTAATCTCTGCCAACCTTTAACAGCTTCCTGCTAATGAATGGAGGCTGTAAATGCTCATTTCTCTCCCTCCTCTTGCCCTGCCTTGCTCCCTAAGAATGACTTCTTTTGTATTGCAATAGGGAACCTTCAGAGACTTTCAGGAAATTATTGCTGACAGCCAAGCTCATGCTTACAGTAACAAAGTGATCTCATGGCCATGCATGGGAAAAATAATGTTATTTTTCATAGCAATTAACTTACAACTGTGGTGATTTATTGAAAATCACTATGAAAAAACCTGCCCAGGATATTTGCTTCAGTTGAGATCATAATCCTCATTTTCTCCTGAATCAACAGATCAAACTCTTTCAATCCCTCCTTTTCTTGATGAAGCTGTTCCTCCTCCAACTCTGCCTCCCCTCTCCACTTCAGCATTAGTGGCTTTTGTCCTTTTTCTCCTCTCAAAAGGACAGTGGCAAAAATTTTTTTGCTACTTCAGGAGGTGTGGAAGGACAGAAACTCCAGGTTCTCAGTATCCAACAGAGCCAATGGCTGCAAACACCTCATTTGTTAATGAAAACATCCAAATTTGGTTTTTAGAAGGCTTTGAAAATGTGGCTCTGACATCAGCTGTGCTGTTTCTGACCTCAGGATACTCAAGAGTTCTTCATAAGATTTTCCTGTTGCCAACTTTGACTTATTTCGGGCTTTGCTGACTTGAGGCTGGTGCAATGCATTGATATGTACATTGAATTAATATTTTTGTAATTGCTTGGGAATTCTGTAGCATTTTCTTAATTGAATACTTCAGAATTCCACAGGAGTATGTAAAAAAAGTTTCTTACACCAGTGACTGCTCTATTTGTTGGCATGTAAAGCAAGGCAGAAGATTTAACTGCTGTGTCCAGAATGTCAGCTACATTATGAAATACTAAAAATCCAGTATTTTTCCTGGTTGTTCTTCCACTTGGACGTGCTGGTGGACACTCAGGCTTAGCTGGAACAGGAAAGCATCTTGCAAATTGGGTTTTGGGTGTAATTTGGCTGTTAAGTCAAGCTTGCCAAATTATTTTGTTGCATTTCTGCTAAAATCTGGGGGTTTAGAATGGGTTGGTTTGACTAAATAAAAAAAGGGTCTAAAAAAACCCCAAACACAACCAAAACTGAACATTTGGTTGTTTTAGGGCGAAATTGCCTAAGTGAGAGGCTTTTAGTGCTGCTGTCCTGAAAGATCCCAGCACAGAGCTCCTGTTCCAGCCCACGTGGGACATTTTCTCTCCCCCCCCCAGCACGGTTGCACGAGTGCCACAATTATTGTTTGGCAGGAAAAAATTGGTAACACTTCTTCAGCTCCCTGTTTCCTATTTGGTAATTCTTGTTAGAACTTCTGGAGACAAAGAACTCAATTTTTTTGTAAGCTGTTTTCCAGGAGCTTTATGAAGTGAGAGTTTTGTGTGCATTAAGAAAGAACATTATATCTCACTAAATGAAGACAACAACGAAGCTGTTTTTGAGAGGGTAATACCATGTTGATACACACTATTTTGGGGGTAGATCTTCCACGATGGGAGCTTTTTTCCAAGGGCTGCTCTCGTCCCGACAATGTGGAAATCTTCAAAGGCGCTCCTTCATCAATATGCAAATCTTCAAAAGGGGAATTACACAATAACAAGAAAACTCTCAAAGGGAAAGTGGTTACCCAAAGATGTAAAAATCTTTGTCGGGGACAGCTCCTCAGTGATTTAAAAGTTCTTCAAAGTGGAAATCACCTCAAGCAATGCAAATTCTCTCTGTGCATGGGAAAACAGGGAGAATGCTTCCGTGTGTAATCTTTAAAGTGGCAGGAAGTGTTCTCTTGGAAATATGTTTTAAGTGGCATTTTTCTGAATTGGTGCTGCATGTACAATCCCACTGCTGTGGGATACCTTGAGGGTGGTGTAGCTTTTGAGCCTACCAGAGGAGTTTTGATTGTGTCTTTAACAGAAAGTGATCAGATGTAAAACAGCACTTTGAGATAAGGGGTTTTTATTAAGCTCTGAATGGGGAATCATGAACTGCTGGATGTGGTTCATTTAGCAGCTATTTGTCAACTCTTATATTTGCAGCAGATATCTTATTTATGTTTATTTTGAAGCAACAAGTCCTACTTTGCAAGGACCAGAAGTCTTGCTGGTATGACAAGAATTGGGGAGGGAATTTGTGTTGTCTCCCGCTTGTCCCGAATGTTTGGTGATGGCATGCCCAGAGACCACAGTGTCCTGAGGGGCAGGGAGGCACCACTGGCTGTCAGGCATCTTCTTCTGTGTATCTCTGCATCCTACAGCTTTTTCATTTCCTAAAGATCAAGATGTGTTCTAATAGCAACAATCCAAGGTTTGTTCCATAGTTTTTGTGCAACGAAACAGCAGTAAAGTATTTTTTTTCTGGAAAAGCAGCACAACACTCATCCTTACTTCAGCCATGTGCTCAGTACTCAGCCTCTTTCGAGGATTTTAAGTCCAAGTCCTTAAAGGAACTAAAGGGGTCCTGCTCTGGAGTTGGGGTGTGCTCTGTCAAGTACCCGAGGTGGTGTCAGGTGTTGACTGAGAGTTTGTCAGAAGAAAATCAGCATGTTGTCCCAAATAAAAGGAAGATATTTTAAACCAATTCTATCTCAATTACCCAGACAATCCTGACAGCCACAATAGTTCTGTTTTAGTAGCTGTCAGCAGTTCTGGAACCCTTCTTGCTGTGCCTACCCTGAAAGCCTTGTGCCTTTGCTGAGCTGTGGGCAGGGAAATGGCAATTCTAATGCCTGGTGTAAATAGCCCAGCTGAGCAAGTGGAGCTTGCAGGGAAAGTTGTATTTATGTAACTGGCTCTTTGCTCACTTGTTGGACCTGGTTAATCATATTTTCAGAAAACAACACAAGCCTCTCTATATATGATGACTGCAACATATACCCTGTATTTCAGTTCGATTTTGAAATATCACCCAGATGATTTGTGTTTGCTCTTAAAGCTATGCTGAAAGAATATAAAGGAAGTCATTATTCTAGTTCTGTTTAAGCTGGAGATTTATTCCATTTCCATAAACCTAAGACGACAGCCTCTTTTCAAGATAATTCACATACTGTGCCTTGCAAGCTTCCTGCTCATGATATCTGAAAAGGAAACAGTTAGAAAAAGAAAAAGCAAATCTTTTTCACTCCGTAAGTAGATTTTCCCCCAAATATCTGGAAGGTGATGCTGCTCTCAAATGATCTCTTAGGTTTTGAGGTTTGCTGCCATGAAGTGAAAAACTAAATATTTGCAATTAAGTAATTAGTAATGAGGTGAAATAGTCTATTTTAAGCAGCAGTTATTTTATATCAGAGCACTGATATGTTGAGTACACATCCTGTTAAAGCATGATTTTATTATTTTAGAAAGCAGTTTATGGATTCTGTGTATGGAAGGTGACCTGGAGGTTAACAACTATTACAGTTCCCCAATAAAAACTGGAGCTGGCTTGTGTTAAAGGAAGCTGTCTTTCTGCCCAGGAAATGTGGGCTTTGTTAGTGGGAAAAGACAGAAACAGACCCTGCTCTGTACCACACTCCTGACATATTTTACCTCTACCTGGCAAATTTCTTCTGTTTGCATAAACATAGTTATTGTCGTCATTATATAAAAACATGCCCCACACAAACAAGAGAGCACTTTCTGAAGGGGGTTCAGAAGTGTGGTAGATGTCTGGAGGAGAAAAGCTGGCAGCCTAGAGCAGAGGAATATTCTCTGTCAGGTTATAATATTTGCAAGGTACAAACACTAATGTTGTTTTGCTCTGTAAACCTGAAAGAAGCAAAATAAAAATCCTGTGGCACTGCATTGAAAGTGCAGTGTGTGGGTGGACATCCCAGTGCTGAGAGCTGGCAGATAATTAAGGCATTCCCTTGATGACCCTAGTCCTAGGAGAAGGCATGGAAAATGGTAACAAAACTGGGAGGAGCAGAAGAGCTTCATAAAGTGTAGCTGGATGCACACAGTTCTCAGCAACAGAGCTTCTAATAAAATGATTTTGTTCTTGAGAACTTGTACAACCTCTGCCCATAGCTCAAGGTCACTTTGGGCAGCGTGGCTTGAGTCTGATATTCCCAGGCAGAGGAGGGAAGGAGCACATTGACTGGGAGAGCCTCGGGAGCAGGGATAGCACTGTCCCTTCTGACAAAATACTGTGGGTTTGGTCATGTTCTGTTACTGAGAGGGGTTCATCTTGTGGGGTTCAGGAGAGGACTGGAAGGTTAGGAGTCGGGGAGAGCTGACACACATATTCTAGGAGGTAAAAGGGCTCTTGTATTGCTTTGATTTATGGGATAACTACATTAAGTAAATTCTAGGAGTTTCCCTTTCTTTGTCAATACAGATATGTTGCAGCGAGTTGAAAAAGAACACAAAACATCCAGGTTTCCAAGATGAGAGAAACTGGACTTTATAACATCTAAGCATCCTTACTTAAATTACTTCTTCTATTTAAAAAAAAAATCTCTCCAGTCCCAATGCCATGAGGTATTAATTTGGTTTCCCACTGGATCTTCCACTCAGGGCTGACTTTGTGGAACAGCCTGGTTGAAGTGTAGTACAACTGTCAGAATTGGGGGTACAGGTTCCAATGCTGGTTTTTTATCCTATTTTTTGCATATTTTTCATGTATTCTTCTCACAGGTAGTGGCAAGATGTTCAGAGATGTTATTTTTATATGGAAAAATAAACAAGAATCGTTGCTTTCTTATTTTTGTTTCAAAAAAATGGTTTCAAAGTTGTTTGCGTGTTCTTGGAAATGAGAGCCAACGTTCTGCAGTGCACAGGTGGTGTGAGGGGAAGTTCTCCACTTCAGTGTGAAAATAGACTCTTTTTGTCTATGTATCAGACCTGTTGTGGGTGGCAGAATTGTCTGGCTAATTGAGATAAGATGTGTTTAAAATACATCATATCTCAATTACGGAGCATGCTCATTTTCTTCTGACGAGCTCGCAGCCAACACCTGATAGGTCATAACATTTTCTGTTATTTGCCTGAGCGTGGGTGATGGGGCCCTGACAGCCACAGGTTCACACGGGCACACGTCAGACACAGGAGTGATTCCAAATTACATCTTAGAACAAATATTCTCCCCCAGCTTGGGCCAGGGCTTGTTGTGGTGGCCCAGCCCACCCTTGGGCTGAGGATCAAGGAGGACATTCAGCAGGTGGATTTCCCTGCCCAGGACAGTGGGTCTGAGGGCAGTGCCATGGGTGGCACAGAAGTGCAAGGCACATCCCCCTGGGTGTCTCCTTAGTTGTGGACTCCGCCCCTGTTCTCGAAAGTTCTCGGGTATTCGGTTGCTTATTGTTTATTCATTTTTATTCATTTCCCCCACTGCCTATGCAATTACGTTCTGGAAAGTTCTGTGCAGTTGTGTTTCCCATTGGTTTGCTCAAATAAGCCCCTCCCTATGGATTTTTCAATTGGATACCTGTCACCCCATGTCTTTTCCCCATTGGTGTATCCCTCTGCACCGCCCTTCTCCGCCCCCGTATAAAAAATGCTGCAAATTGTCATTCTGTGCTCTTTGTGGCACACACTCGTGGCCGTGTTGTTCTTCTGGCTCCAGGTCGGGGAATAAAGTCTGGGCTTGCTGCTGCAAAGAGTCCCTGTGTGTCCTTTATCCTCGCCTTTCGCTACCCTGGCACTGGACTGCTGCCAGCCCCTCGCAGGAAGCACGGGGCAGGCTGCTCTTGGCACAGAGCCTCCGCCCGCTGCGGAGCTGCTGCCCGTGCTGCTTGGCAGGACACTCACAGCGAGGCGCCGGCTCGGCCTCCGGGCAGCAGCAGGGGCTCTCAGGGATGTGTGTACAAAGTGGATTTTCTGTGCAGCGAGGAATGTGTTATCGAGGCTTCCTTGGGCAGACGTGAGCAGGAAATGTGAGAAAAAACGTCCCTGGATGTTCTGGGTGCAGCCCCACCTTGGAGAGCCTTAGAGCAGTAGATGGCTCCACTTGTTGGTTCTGACCTGGGTTTGCAGAGGAGTTGGAATTCCAGCTGGAGTTGGTTTCTTGGAAACTGCTTGGGTTGGAAGAAGGGACTGAGCCCTGCCTGGTGGGTGTTTGGGGTCTCGGAGCGCTCTCAGTAACACACAGCACACCCAGCGCTGGCCTTTGGGGTGTGGTTGGGTTCTTGGCTTCTCACTCACTTCTGTATGGTGAGAAATAACTCCTCACTCCTTACTCTTCAAAGCCTGAGCCCCCAGCCTCAGCTTGAGCTCCTGTTTCTGTTTGGAGATGGGAGTGATTTGGAATCCTCCACCAGGGTGCAGCTGGGCCAGTTGGTGCTTCTCTGTTTCCTTTCTGCTCCCTGCTCTGCTCTCAGGTCTCATCTCTGTGGAAGGGAAGAATTTGCTGCAATGCTCAGTGGATGAGAAAGGCTGGAGAGTT
This sequence comes from Aleadryas rufinucha, assembly GCA_013397815.1. Classification (NCBI taxonomy): domain Eukaryota; kingdom Metazoa; phylum Chordata; class Aves; order Passeriformes; genus Aleadryas; species Aleadryas rufinucha. The sequence goes on from VZTH01010811.1 coordinate 70,158, forward strand.
TCTGGCCTGGAAATAAATTTGTTTGCTGTCCAGGGGCTCAGCCAAGTGTCAGTGCTGGATTTAAGGCTTGCAGTGACTCTCTCATCCTCCCAGTCTGTCTTCAGCACCCTCAGACACGCTCCTGGTAGGGCTGGTCTGAGGCCCTTCAGGGATGATCAAAACTGTGTGAAAACTACCTTTGAATAAACAATAAATGCAGGTTTTATTCACAGTGAGTTATGAAACATGACTGATACAAACACTAATGTATAGGAAATGGGATGGAAAGCAAATGAATAAAATGTTCTGCACTTAAGCTTTTTAAAAATTTTTTTTCTTCATGAGACAGTATTTGTTATATATTTAGTGTTGAATTTGCTTTGATTTAACACAAATCTTAGTCTCTGGAGTACCTCATTAATGCGTGTCTGCAGAAATGTCAGGTATTTTGAATGGTCTAATTATATTTACAGAATGTAAATGTGCTGTATTTTTAAAGTCTGTCAAAGAAATCCTTAAATACCTAAGGTACTGCATTCCGTGCCTTGGAAAAGGATCTTCTCTAATGCATGTGTGTGCACATGAACGTTGTCTCTAAACAGATAAATAAATTTTGGGCCCTTGGCAGGAATTTTGAACCACGGCTTCTGAGGTGGGTGATTTTGGGGTTTGGTTTTTCTTTTATTAAAATTAGTGTTTCATACAAGTTTGAATAAAAGCTTTGTAGAAATTCTCCAAAGAGTGAACAGTCAAAAAAGGGGAAAAAGTGTGCACGTAGGTGATGTTCTTTCCCTTCAAAGATCTGCATTTCACCAGCACCTGCGCAGTAAAAATCATCTTTAGATTTTTAAACCTGAGTTTGTTTCCTCTTGGTATTTGAACACCAGGGTGGTAAATCTGATTGCTGCTTATCCAAAGTGTTTTAAAGTGCTAAATGTCCCAGTAAAGAAGGCACCTACTAATGAGACATTATTATAACTACAATTTTTTTTTCAGCTGACATTTCCTGTTGCAGAAAATCCTGTTCTGCCAGCAGATATGGGAGTGTTCAGACGTGTGCTTTTGTGCCTTCCGTGCTCCCCAGGCTGGCAGGGCAGTTCATGGCATTGATGGATTTGGCTCTTTATTCTGAGCTCTTTGCAGCAGAGCATAATGATGTATTCTGAATTTACTCCAAGGAAACTCATCTGTAGGTGCTCACTCTGGAGGGCTGCTTTGCTTAAAGCACTGACATGACTTGGTTCATGGCAGGGCTGCTATTTTAACATGAGAATTTGAGTTTGAGAATAGTGCATGGTTCCATTGCAGCAGTGAAGCTGGGGAATTGCACTGCAATATAAAACAGCCCCCAAAATACAAAAAGTAATGACAACTGTATGAAAAACAGATCTGTCTCTCAATTGCCTTAAAAATTCAGCCCTTGAAGGAAGGAGGAAAGACTGTAGTAAGAAAATCTCAGTATTTATTTAGCTTTTTTATTTTGCAAGCTATCTGAAGCTCCCTTTCTGCTGGGACAGTGAGGTGATGAGAAGCTTTGACTCGCTTGACTCTTCTGGTAATTCAAGTAAGCTTTGAATGGTTGGAGCTAGAACACTGATTGCACTTTGACTTTCTGAAGTGCTCAACATTGGCTCTGCTCTGTTCCTGATGCTTTTGTTGCAGCTATTGGGAGTTTTGGGTGCAAGGAGCAGGAGAGCTGCTAATATGATTCTCACTATTTTTGTTGTTTCTGGAAGCATTTGTTGCAAGGTTGGGAAAGTGAATTGATTTGCATAGTGAAGGTTATTTTGCCAGTGAAGAGAGCTAGTTTCATTTTTGAATGAAGGTTTGTTTTGACAGAAAACAGTTATATGAGGAAAATGTGAGTTTAAAAAGACCTTGGCAAGCATTTGATTCTTGTTCTCCTTTTGCCTTCTACTATGAAATGAAATAACTTCCCAGGTATGGCCATCCTGGTTCTCTTGGCAACCGATGCAAAAGAAAGTCAATTTGCCATGTGCTGTGATCAACTGAACTTAGCATTTGCTGAAAGATAAATATAAGTATCAGGGGCTGTGCAAAAGCTTCATTAATCATCCCTCTTGCTGAAGTTGGGGAACACTGTGAGCACGGGGTTGGAAATGTAGTGACAGCAATTATTGACTTATTGTGTTAATGATATGACAGCTTGTTATAAATTACCAGAGGTTAACAGGATAAGGAGTTGGTATAAAACCTCTTGAAAACTGATGATGTATTATTTTCTTTACTTTCCTTCATAAATATGTATTTGAGGCTGTGGATGTAACGTTGCAGCAGTTTATTTCCCGTTGGTGTGTAGGGAGAGGCAGGTGTAGTGTTCTACCAGTGCTTGGTGTGCCCAGTTTCCCCGCAGGCCACAGCCAGTGGTGACTGTTTTTGGGGTGCTGGGGGTGTAAATGGAGCTGATCTGTCACTGTCTCGCTGTCCCTCCTGCAAAGCTCTTCCCCTGTGCCCTGTCTGCAGAGGCAACAGAGGAATTTGCTTCTCCTGAACCTCCTGATGAGAAATTGCTGTTTCTGTGTCCGTGGATATGCAGACGCTGCTTTCTGATCATGCTGGGCTCTGCTCTGGGATTTGAGGTTTCTCTTGTTCCCTGATTTCTGCTAATGCAGTCTTGCTTATACAATACACCAGTTCTAGTTCTTGGAGATTTGAGAGCTGGTTATTTGCTGCTCTCTGGGAGGCGACTAGGCATCACCAGGATATAAATAGGTACTTTTGTTACAGTCTAAACCTTCCTGCTTCTGGAAGGGAGATGCCTTGATCAATACAACATGTTAAAACCATATTTCAAAGAGTAAATAAACATGGGGTTTGTCCCCAGTATGATCTGTGCCTGTAAACCAACAATTACTGAATATAAGGGGGAAGTGACCTAGTATTGGCTGCTCAAGCCTAAATGTCTTTTTTTATTATTAGATCATTTTTGTATCAACTTTGTGCTTTAGAAATATTCACTGTAAGATTTATGGGTTTTTTTTGTGACAGACAGATGATCTGCTGGTGATGACAGATTCAGATTTGGCAAATACATTTAATTCTGAAGCATGCTTCTTACTGATAAAACAGGATCAAGGCATGGCATGAGGATTAGCTTAGGATTTGGGAACACAGGCATGGGATCTAAAGCACCATTATCCCTGGCAATATGGACCAAATTGTAACTTTAATAATCATGATTCTAGAATGTGTTAAAACATGTTTAAATCAATACATTTTTGCTGGTCTGAAAGTTTTTAATTCTGTTCAGCCACTTTTGGTCCAGAGACCTGGTTATTCCTTATTTCCCTCTGGATTTTAGACCAGCTAACAACACTCTTGGTTAGAGCAGTTGTCCAAACAAGGTTTTGTAACCAAATCCTCCCCTCAGGAAGCTTCAGTTCACAGGTTCCCAGCACTGCTGCTGGATGCAGCGTTTGAGTGCAAGTACCCAAAACCAGGAACAATTCCTTTAGGATGGTAGAAGTGTTTGCTTCCAGATATTTCTTTCTCTTTCACTTATCTGTATATTTTTAAAAAATTTTGAGCCTTTTTTTTTGCCTAATTCTGACAAAAGTGATCCTTCACCCATCAGGATGCCATTTTACATCTGGCCACCATCACCAGATCTGCTTTCAGAATGGCTTCTTTTAAGCTCTTCCTTGTTTCAAAGGGTCACATCTGCCAAAACATCTTTTGCTCCGTGTTGGCCAGGAAGCTGTGTGCCAGATCTGTGTATTTGTGACAATGACAAAAACTGTCTGTCCTCAAAAGGCTGCCTAGAATATATCTGAAGTGGGGAATCTTTTAAACAGGCAGAGCTACAACAGCCAGTCATTTGAAAAGCATATCCTGTAAACTTTCCATAGTCCTGTTGTTGCTAACTGGTTTCATAGATGTCTGCCCAGCACCTAATGATGATTGCTGTCACCCTCGATGAGGAATGAATCTCTTCTGTTCATTAGCCTCCAAAATGCATCCATTAGAAAAAAACCACTTATAATTAACCAATGCAGAATGGAGCAAAACTTGGAGTGTTACAGTGCGTGACATCGCTGGCTGAGTCACATTCCTGGGGAGATAATTCCGTGCCTTTATCGAAATGCATTAAACGTGGCTGAGTAGAAAGGAATACATCAGGTGCTGAGGAACAATCAGAGCACATCTTGTAAATCATTTACAGAAACAAGACAGCCTTACCTCAGTGCTAATTAGTTGAGAGCTTCCAGAGTTTTCAGGAGAAAAACTGGGTGTAAGCAAAACCTGAAGACGGTTGTTTCTGGAAGAATGGATAGGGAGGATTAAAAATATATATTGGTAGGTTAGACTGCTACTGACTGTATAAATAAACTGAAGGATTGCTGTCAGAAACCTGTCAGACTGTGTCTGTAAACAGTAAATTTATTATAAATAAATTTTTAAAGCCCTGTAAAACCCCCATATGTCCCTCAGGAAGTGTAGTGCAAGCAAAGGTGTCACACACTTGCATGGAAATCCTGTTCTTTCCGCTTGAAATCAGTATTTTGAACTTAAAGTTTCCCCTTCTCACCTGTCTCCTTACATCTCTCTTTAATTATGTATTTGGAATTTATTAGGTTTTATTTTCTAAGCCAAAACCAACGGTCTCAGCTACTCATCCTGCCCTTTTATCTTCACAAGGACAACACTGTAAATTTGTGGGATGGTAAAAAATCCCAAGCCACAAGCTTAGGGATTATTAGGGAGAAACAACTATAGTGGTTGTCTTCATAATTGGTTTTCAGTGTTATTAGCAAGGAAGGGTTTAGTGTCTGAACACCTCAGCAATTAGGAAGGGAGCCCAAGCAAAATCAGGTTTCAGTAGTCTGGATAGTTTATGTGTCCTCTGGGGTTTTCATGCATAGATTTACCTTGATTATAAGTTTAGCAGATTAATTTCTGGATGAATCCTTATTAGAGATCATGATATTACAGCAGGGGAAAATGAGTGTTTTTAATGCCCTGTGAGTGCTGGTCTCTCCAGGTGTAACAGGAAAGCATCCCTGAAAGGCTGCAGAGGCCAGGCCAAGCCATACTTGTACGTGCTTTGATTTTTTCAAGAGATTGAAGCATCCATTTATTCTGTCAAAAGCAGAGGAATAAAGTAAAATTACCTCAGAGGGAAGGCAGGTGCCAGGCAGACCATGGGTTTCAGGAGACTCATGGATTTGGCTGTAGTGCTCCTTAACCCCCACTCCCAGGGGCTGCAATGGCAATGAGATGTTCTTTTCCAGCAGGAGTGAGTGGTGTACAGCAGGGGGGTACAGCCCTTTGTTATGGTTGCAGAGAGTTGTTCATAAATTTGGGGTTTATGATTTTGTCAGGGTTCAGAATCCAGCTCAGTGCTGATGAACCTGGACATTCCCTACATCACTTTTCCTAAACTTGTGTTAGTAGGGCTTTTCTCTCCATTAATTAGTGCTTCCTCAGCTTGGAGCGAGAGGAGCAGGCAGGAGTGACTGTGCCTGGAAGAGGGTGAGGTGACAGTGGTGTGATTTCTCCTGTATTTCTGGAGCAGTCAGAGTCCTGCTCTTGGTCAGGATGAGCCCTCGTGGGTTCTCGCAGCCATGGGATATCCCAAACAACAATTTCCAAAAGTTCCACTCCCTAAACCATCAAAGATACTTACTCTGAAATCTGAATTTATCCAAGGGCTTTATCCCTTCCTCCCTTCAGTTAGTTTAGGAGACATTTCACTCAACTGGAAGGGAAGATGACTTTTTCCCTCATTTTTTATAATTTCTCACCTTGTCTTGCACTGGGATACAGCTGGTGTCTCTCTACTTAAATATATTTCTGTATCCAAGATAAATTCTTGAGATGCCACAGACTGATCTGTATCATTGCCTTTGCTGATGCCTTTTAAGAAAATTGCATTTTTCTAATTCACTCTCACGATGCAACAAATCCAAATTCAACAACCCAAACTGCATGGAGCATTGCTGTGTTCAGCAGGCAATGGTGATATTTGGTGCAGGGTGTTTTTTGTAAGCTCTCTAAGCAATATTCTCTTTCTATTCCAATCTTTCTAATCCTGACCTTCTAATTAATGTGTTCCATCCTTCTTCCTAACTTGGGAAATTGTTCTTGCCTTCGGATTGCCTTAGGCCAGCAGAGGGGAACAAAGGGCCAGCACACACCATCAGCCCTGAAAATGTTAATTGATATTTTACCACTTCTGAATAGCTGACTCCCAGGATAACAGACCACAATCATCGGGCTGTTCCCACATTTTTCAAGATTACCCAAATCTGTGTGTAAGGAGGCAAACAGACACTTTCTGTGTGGGTTCCTCACCTCTGCCTGCCTGTCCCTGTTTTTGGGGATTCCACGAAGCTGGAAGCATTAGTGGACATTCCTCCACTGAAGCTGCTTCCTCAGTGTGGATTTTGCTTTAGATGAGTAACTCCCATATAAATGTAATTGAGCAACTGCAACTCTGATATTGGAGTTGCTAATTTAGGCCTCTAATCCTGGAAGAAGCCCTGGATAAGGGACAAACCTTACACTTGCAGAATTCCCTTATGTCACTGCCTGATATAGAATGGAAGCTTAAGCAAATGCTTTATTTTAAGAAAATATGGACTAAGTTTCAGTTGGAGAGACTTTAAAACGGGATAATTTATTTTTGTAGGGATGTTATCTCAAAGCCTTTTTTGTAGTAATTTGATTTTTTCTTATTTAAAGGCCCAGAGTATAACTAAACTCAGTTTCTTTAAATAACGCAAGCTTAGAAATAAATTTAGAATCTTTTACAACTCTTGGAAATAAAGATTCATTAAAACCAAACAGAAATAAAATCCAAAGCAAAACAAAACCAAAGGAAAAGCTCTCAAAATGAAAACCCCAAACCAACACAGGGGCAGAGAGATGAGACAAACGAAAGCTTTGCTGAATGGCTTGATGCTGCTCTAGTGACTGCGTATATTCTACAGTCCTGACCAGAATTTTGATCATTATGGCATTATTAAAAGTGCTTTTTCAGTTTTGTAACTGGCCCACACTGACAGCATTAGCTGGCAGTCTCTTTAGCGCCCTGCTGCACAGCATTACAGGAATAAAAGGTGTGGGCTAATAATGCTCATGGACCTTAGCTCTGGAATTAGCATAATGGAAAGAGATCCTGAAAGCAAAAACCCTGTTTCTCTAAGTGACCTATTAGCACTCCGATTACATCTCACACAGTAATTTAAATGAGTTCTGTGAGGAGTTTGGGGGGTGGAGGCAGGAAATGCTTATTGTTTGTGGGAGACATTGGACAGGGAGCCCAGGCAGGGTCAGGCTGGGTTTGGGCAGGGCAGGCAGGGGCTGGGGCACAGCTGGGATCATCCAGATGTTGGAACACTCTGGGGGTGGGCAGCGACAGAGCCGTTGAGACACCACAGCTCTTTGGTACCGAGGAGGGTTTGAGTTCAGCTGATGATAAATTCTTAGTGGTTTTTGGGGCAGGGAGCACATGTGGGCACTGGAACAAGGTTTAGGCTGCTCTCACCCTGCATGGCACCTTTATCCTAAGCAAGGTGGCTGCTGGGCTTCACCGGAGCTGTCCTAAGCGAAATCCCTTTTTTCCTTTCAAAATATTTCCATGGTTGCCACAATTTTTATCTGAGGAGTGTGAAAAATTTCAATTAACAAGTTTCTCAGATTATCCATGAGTAGAGGTAGCTATTTAAGGATAAGAGTAGTCTTAAGATAAGTTCAGTAATCTGTTCAAAAATTCAGATACACCTAGCTAAAATTCTCGTACAAAAGTCACACACAAACTCAAGCTTTTAGGATTTTTCAAACTTTATTGCTCTTTCCCAGTGTTTGCAATAGAATATGCAGCTCTGTCACAGGGGGAAGAACGAAATAAATGAGAAAAGTGGTGGAAATAGCCATGAAAATACATGCTGTAATAATACTGAATTGCCACTTAAAGAACATTTTCTATTTTGGAAGCATGATGAGGTCACGATCACCCTGCTGTTCCCAGCACTGCTGTGGCCTCACCTCGGGCACTCTGTGCACTTCTGGGCCCCTCAGATTCAGAGGGACATGAAGGTTCTTGGGTGCACCCACAGGGCAGCAGCAGGGCTGGAAAAGCTGCCAGGAATGTCCTGTGAGAGTCTCTAGAGGATGGTCTGTAACCTGTGCTGGCTGGGGAGGCTGTCACCAGGTTCCTCTGAATCCACCACCTTTTTTCTAATTAGTCCTTCCACGAAGGTTGGAGAAACAGAATTGGGTTGGACCAGTTTGTGCATGTAAAATAAAACAGGGCATCCTCACTTGTTTTATATATATTTAATTTTTTGTATTTAAAATTTTTTTTTTACATTTATATTTTAAAAAAAGAGCCTAATTTCATTAATCCCAGTGCCAAATGTTTCCTAAGAACAAAGGTTGCATGTGAAATGAAATGTCCATTACTATAGCATCAAGGTAAGGGGAGTCTGTTGTGACATCCATCTTGTTCTTCTGTGGGAATGTTGCAGTAATTTAGTGCATTGGGATTTTTTCCCCATGTAAATGTCCCAAAATTATGTAGTATTGACAAGAGCTGCATTTACAAACTAAAAATATGTCCTGCCTTGTAAACAACATTCATGGTGGAACAGCAAAGGACCAGCTGTAAAACTCAGAGAAGTCAGCAGCTACCTTTGCACTGATCTCACAGGACATCCAGGCCCTCAGTTAATTGATTGAATGTGTTCTTGGGGTATGAAGCCCTGTGGAAAATAGATTGGTAGTTGAGCTGCCCTCTGGGCAGCCTGACATCAGCCTAACTGCTCCAAGGAAAACCAAAGCAAACCTCTGTCTTGCAGCCTTAGTGTTATCTTTTGGAAGGAAATTCCTGGGAACAATTCATTTGCTTGTGCTCTGGGTTTATGATGTATTTCAGCTCTTTGTCATGCTGAAGGCCAATCCTTCAACTCCTTCCCACTGCACTCGGAAAAACTCATCTCTAATTAAATCTGTTAGGCCTTTTACCCATAGCCTTGGAAGTCCATCTTCTGGTGTAATCTTGGCTTGTGATGTTCCCCAGGTTCCAGTGGGTGGTAGTTGGTGTTGATTCTTGGATCAGACATCACCTCCTTCAGTTCTGCACTATTTGAAGGCGATTCCTTTATAGGGTGCAGTGTCCTGCATTAATGATAACCCACACTGGGCACCTGAGAGCAGTTTTGGGGGTATGATTTTAAGTCCCAGGAGAAATCTGGATTTCTCTTTCTGCCTAGAGGTGCACCCAAGTGTACACATGTCCTTGCTGGTTGGTGGTGTGTTGGGTTTTTTTTTTAACCCCTAGAGAATTCCCATTGTTTAATTGTGGAAATAGTAATAAAATACATTTAAAATTTGGGAGTTGGGCTTAAAATTTTTTCAGTTGTGACTGAAGAGAGAGGAAAGAAGAGCTCAGCACACATTTATATTACACTTTGAGGCATGTGCCTCCCACTTAGGAATATTTTAGGAGCACAAAATTTGAGCTCCTTGCAGAGCAGGTGGCTGGGATGCTGCAGTCCACATCAGCTCTGCTGTCTGGGGTGGGGAATCCAACATCTCTGCCTTCTCCCCACTGTGGTGCCACGGGCATGTGCAGTCTGAGCACGGCTCAGCTGCTTCCAAATGTCTCAGCAGCTCAGAGTTTTGTTCCTGGCAGATCCCAGGCTGCAAAAGAGAACTTTCAAACCATAAGGAGAGGGCTTGTAGGTGTTCAGGGCAATTCTCTGACCCGTTAATTGATTCTCAGGAAGAACAAGCAATGCAAAATAGCTCAAAGTCATTTTGAACCTAAAACCAAGGGCAGCACTGGCTGGTAAACCTGGCTGGCTGTGTTATAGAGCTCTGCTAGAGAGTGGAGCAAAAAAAGAGAGCATTACCTAATAACCTGGTCAAATTTAATATAAATATCTGTGCCACTTTGCCTGCCAGCTGTAGTGGAGATGATGGGAGGCAGTACTGAAGAATGTTCAAAATCAGTGGAATATTACAACTTAAAAATTGAAAAAGTCCTGCTAGACTCAACCAGCTTTCCTTATTTATCACAGGAGGAGTCTGCAAACCTGGCAAATGCAGCTTGCTGTTTGTTTGCAACTGCTTGTTCAAAGTGGTTTGTAAATTATTACAGTAACAAGAGTGTGCCTAAACTTTTAGGGATATTGGGCCACGTGAGGTCTCCTCGGTAAAAATACATCCTTGGAGAAGCTTCATTTCTGAATGTGGAAAGAGATGGCAGAGGAGTGACTGAATCACACTAAAACCTGTTCCTTCCCATCTGGATGTGGCAGTGGAGGTTGTGCTGGAGGAGCAGAGGCCTCCAGCGGTGTCTCCCTGAGCGTTGCCGTACGCTGCTGGGGGGAGTCAGTCGTGCTGAGTATTGCACAGAGCCATGTAAGTCAAGGAATACTGGGGCTTCTAGCCTTGAATTGGGGTCACTTCAACCCCCAGTGTCTTCACTGTGCTCGGTCCTGTTGGAAAAGACACCTTGTTAGTGGCAATTAGGTGGTGGTGAGGTGTCCATGCTGCCAGTTCGTCTGCAGCTTCCTCGCGTGTGTGTGTGAGCATCCCTCCCTGCCCACTCCCCTTTGCCGTGTCCCGCTGGCAGCAGCACGTTTTCATTGCAGCCACACCTCCGTGCCTCCTCCTGGGTGTTCTCACAATTCAGCCAAGTGCAGGGAGCAGTCTGAGCAGTGATATTATTCCCTGTTAAGGTTTGTAAGAATCAACAGGAGAGAGAAGTACTGCTGGCACAATTTTTCTGTTTTTCTGAAAGAATCCTAAGCAACTATTGGTATTTGTCTGCAAGGAATAGCATAAAATAGGGCTGAAAAGCTGACAAGGCAGCCTTTTACTTTATTGGGGGAAAAAAAGAACTCACTTTTTTTTTTCTTTCTCCGGTCTCATGTTTTAGTATCAAAATCTCTACATTATGTGTGGGTTTTTTAAGGGTTGTCTAAATAGTTTTGGATAGGCATCTGCTGACTTAGCTCTGGAAATTTTAACCTTTCATTAGCTCCAAGTGCTGAGTAAGGCAAAGAGAACACAAGAAGTTTTATTCACGAGGTTTGGGAGCACTGTGGTGAAGGTGAAGCCTGTTCAGCTCTCAGTTCCATGGCCCAGTGCTGCCCTGTCAGCCCACAACAGGTTAATATCCCAAAAGCCGTTCCCATACATCCAAGACTAAACGAGGAGCAGACTTTAAAGGCATTAAGTGGGGCTGCAGTTAACTGTAAGCAGCTGTTGGGAGATAACAGAGTTTCCACTGGAGCAGGCAGCCCCTGTGCCCCTGTACAATGGGACCATTCTCCAAGTGCTCTTTGGAAGGAGGCAGTTCTGTCTGGCAATAATCAGAATTAAGTGCTGGGGGTAGGGGAGCCAGTAGTTGTTGGATCTTGCTGCCCAAGCTGACATTTATATAGCAATTCTGCTTCTGCTATTGAAAGCCAAAACATACAAATCCATCTTATCCAGACTATTAAGAAATAGGGAGTGATTATTTTTTTGCCTGCCATTCTCTTTTCTTTGCTGCCTCTGTTCTGCATCAACATTTATTTGAATAATGAGGAAAGAATGATATTAGGAAACCTTAACCTGTCTTTTAGAATCTAGAAGCATGACATTGGAGTTAAATCCAAACAGTACCTGGTGTAAATGTGCATCTTTAGAAATTCTTCTAGCTTGTTGAAGCCATACTGTAAAGCATTAAAAGTTCTTTTGTTTTACTATTTCCAATAGACTGAAATGTTAGCATGAGTATATTTTTGAGGAGAGATCTCAAAGCCAATTGGTTCTGTTCCAAAACAAAAGTAAGAGGGCTATGAAAAGATCCAACTTGGACACTTCTTGGCAGTTAGTGATTTGTTAAATAGTTTGTTTTTAATTGCTTTCAAAAATGAAGGAGAAGGAGAAATCTTTTGTAATTCATGCTTCTAGAGGAAAAAAACCCAGCAACTGTGGGAAATCAGGCAGTTAATATTAGAAGTTGCAATGTGACTCACACGGTGCATAATCTCTGCAACAGTACAAGCAGCAGAAATGGAGACAAAGAACCAGATGTGCAAACTTCCTACTGGTTAAATTCCAGCTATTTAATCGGCAGCAGGACTCATCCTTTGTCTCGTGTTTCCTAGCTCAGACACAGCTCAGGAGGAGGACACGAGGAGGTACTGCAGGAGAAGTGCTTTTGCCATTGCAATCCAGTGAGTGCTTGGATGAAGCAGCCGCCCAGAGCTGGCCACAGGGACGTGAGGAGAGGGGGTACCCAGCGATATTTCAAACCCAGCAGCTGGTTAGGAACTGCTCCACAGCTGAGCCAGACACAAACCTGGTTGTCTTGCTTTGTAATCACTCACTGCAGATCCAAAGAGCTTTCTGACTGCAGGCAATAAAGGAGAGTTATGGTCCTCAGAGCAAAGCCAGCTTGTAGGTTATTAATGTAATCAGAGACTGGGATAATTGTTCTGTGACTTCTTCCATCCTGGGAGAAGTCCCTCGTGCTTTGTGGGCGTGGAGATGCTTCTGCCTCTGCCAGAAGCGAAACTCCTTTGCAGTCAGCAAGTCAGGATCTCCTCAGGTGGGGTACAAAGTGCCACCACACACTCCCTGTTTGCTGGTGTGGCACAGAAACTCGGCAAACACCTTTCCAGAGCTGCCATCCGGGCTCTCCTGCAGCAGAACAGCAGGCTGCTGATCAAGTTCTGCTTTTTACACATTCCATGTGGCCCTGGACTCACTGGTGTTTCCCATTCAAGACTCAGGGGCAGAAGGATGCTGAGCAAAGCCAAGAGCTCTGCCTTTCCCCTGCTCTCTTGCCAGCCTGGGATCCTGTGCTAGCAGCACTTCTTGCTGTCACAGGCCCCATGGGAGGCTGCAGAGAACAGGGAACCCAGACTTGCCAAAGCTGCTTTGTCCTTCAGCCTTCACCTGGGCTCCACTGTAGAGTTGCACCTTGCATTAATAATTTGGAAAACTCAAAAAGTCAAAGCTGGCATGGAACTGAGAGCCTCGTGGGATGGTGTCTGACTGAGGATGTGTCTCTTCACGCCACCTGAAAACCTGTTAGCAAAATTAAAACGTGTTGAAAAATTGTTCTTGGATCATTGTTTGCCAGTGTTTTCCTTCAGTGTAACTTCCATGTTGCAATTATAAATGGACTTTATTTTTAAAGAGAAGAGAACTTATCATGATGTCCAAGTGGAGATTAATAATTTAAATGTTGAATTAATTAATAAGCAGTGTACATTATCAAAGCAATTTGAAAAGAAACATTTATATTTAAAGTGCCACCCATTTGTTGCACAAATTTTTTCACTTTTTGTGGAATTACTGTGGGGCTAAAGGAAATTTGGCAGGATTTCTGCTGAAACTCCTGGTTATTTCTGTTACACTGTAATATGCAAATCTGCCACCAGACTGTGTGCCTGGTTGTGCTGGGTTAAATTGTTCAGTCCTGCTTTAAGAACCCAGCCAGTCCCAGGGGCTCTTCTAGCTTAGAAAAGAGCTTTAAAAACCAGCCCTGATTTACACCACGGTGCTAAAAGTGTGAACAACTCTCTTACTGATTTAAAACACATCCCAAAGCACTGCTCGGGGTCTGTATCCCAGTTCTGTAACCTTTAATGCCTTGATCATCACAAACAAAGAGCCTCTCACGTGGAGAGGGGTTTCAGCCACTTGCCCAGCCAGGGGATGCAGGGCTTGCTCCCTCTCCCTGGGAAGGAACAAGTCACCCACATCCTTGGAAGCCTGGACATTTTGGGCTCATTTGCTTGGGAAGCACAAATGGATTGCAGTGGTGTGTTCAAACAGAGATTCATGCAGTTGCTCAGATTTACACCAGAAGAATATTTTATCTGGATGATTTAGGTTTCCCCAAGCACATGTTCATAGTAAAGAGTCTGTTGCACAATTTATAAATACCCAACACAGATCAGGTGGGACAGGTCCTGCAGTAGCCCTTGTCAAGCACTGTGCTGTCCTTTAATTGTGATTGCAGCCCTCTCATCATATCATATATCAAACTTTGGCATAGCCTGAGAGACACAGTGGAACTCGTTTGAAGTTGCTGAGTTGTGCCCTGCAATAGCTCAACAGGATTTTTGCTCCATTCTTCCTAAAATAGAGGCACCAGACAGGCTTGGACAGATTTTCTGTCTGGCCTTGGCATTAATGGTTTCATCTTTACTGAAGGTGTGTTGGTGGACTTGTAAGAGATAGGTCAATGTTATTTCATGAAGTTTGTGCTAATTGTGCACAAGCTGTAAAGTGTTTAGTCCTTATGAATCAATGAATGTTTATGTATATTTATGTCTATATATAAATTTTTATATTTTTATATAAATGATTTTATATATACACGCTCTTGTACATAAACAGAGAAAAAAAGAACCACAAAGAAGTCAGAGACTGAGGAATATAGAACAAGTAAAAGAAGTTTCCTCTGCCAAATTCAAAATTTGTGTTTCATGTAGTCGTGTGATTTTTGGGTTGCTCACTCAGTCTTGTATTATGTGCAGCAAATAATTATCTTTGCCTTACAAATCTTTGAAATCTTGTAGCCTAAAAATAAAATTTCCACAGGAATAGAAACAGTTTTAGAATTAATTGACACTGTGTTTTTTTAGCAACTGTTCATTTACCTAAATAATTCATACATTTCATTCTCTGTATTTCTGTCTTCCACAGTGTAACATTTCTCTATCAACTTCTGTTAATCCAGTGCCTTTTTTTAGATTACCATTCTTTCTTCTACGACTGCTTAAGCAGTGGCACACACTGAGCATCTGAATTCTTATCAAATCTGATTTGTCAGCTTTCAAAAACTTTTGTCCTGGTCAAGAACATAGACTTCTGCAAAGGAAAAAAAGACCATGTGTTTTTGAAGAGATGTGGAGTCATGGTTTTTTTCTGTGTTGGCTTGTGTGTGATCTTTCCAGGGCTTCTCAGGATTTCTGTGCACAGAAAATGCCTGGCCTGAAAGGTGGATTTGGATTTTGATGTGCTGTTTCTTTATCTTTTATTTTTTACTTTTTCTTTTTCCTTAGTAGCAAAGATCCCCTTTGTGTTTAAGTCTTAAACGGCCTTGAAAGCACTCGGCACAACTCAAGAGTGTCTTGCAATGTGAGCAGCCAGGCATTCTGGAGAAATGGCAGAACCTGGCAAGTTCCAGTTCTGTTCAATTTTCAGTCTCAACAGGTAAAGGCTGTTAAGAGCTATTTCTTGTCGAACCTTCTGTGTTGTATTAACAGAGTGCAGAGAAACAATCAAAGAAAAACAATCAAGCAAATTAGAAGAGCTCTGCTTCAGGACTCCTGGAAGAATAACTTTGCAGGATTTATTTGCTAAATGACAATAAAGATAAGTGAACCCTCAAACCTGACGGATTTCCTTGTTTTCCCCTTAGAGGTACTTCAAGTTGTTTGGGTTTTTTGCCATCTCTGAATAATGCTTTCTTTTTGGATAATTTGAAACATCTTGCCAGTGTGTGTTAAAATGGGTGATTATCCCTGGCAGTGTCCAAGGCCAGGCTGGACACTGGGGCTTGGAGCAGCCTGGGACAGTGGAAGGTGTCCCTGCCCATGGCAGGGGTGGCACTGGATGGGCTTTAAGGTCCCTTCTAATCCACTCCTTTTCTAAGTCTTTCTTGCAAACAAATATTGTTAGGCAGGTAGCTAATCTGTTCTTATAATTAGAGCAATTTTTCATGTCCTGAGCCTCTTGCAAAGCCAGGATGTTTGCAACTGTGGGGTCAGGCAGGCTCCTGGAGGGACAGCCACAGCGAGGGGAGGGAGGGAACCAAAAGGAATAACCTTTCCTGGTAGAGAGAGAATAAAAATCCTCTTCAAGGGAAGCAATTTCAAAGCCTACAGTCACAAGGGTGCCAACCACACCGTGCCTGGCACCACAGTTATCTGGGGGCTGAGCACAGCTCTCAGCTCCAGTCCCTGCATTGCTCTGCAAAGTTTTGCTTCGTGTGTTTGTCACTGCTGACTTTATTCAGCCTGAGAGACACTTTCCTGTACTTGGCAATTTTTAGAAGGTATTGCACCATTTGGTTGCATTTGGAGACCTGTCTGCCTTGAACACTGAGATGACAGTTTTGGCAGTCAAAATGAGTGTAAGAAGCTGCTGGTTTTTCTTGGGTTGTTTTTTTCCCCTGGCCTGGCCTGTTCAGTCACAGCTCGGATGCAGCTGTTCCAAAGCCTGACTGTGGGAGCTCCTGCATCCCTCACCTTCCTCCCTGAAGGGTTGAACAGGATCCTGCAGCCCAAGAGCCCTTCTCTCCACACTGGGAAATCTGCTGCACTTACCTGTGGGGTCTGGGGCAGTCACAGAATCCCAGAATGGGGTGGGGGGAAGGGACCCTAAAGCCCATCCAGTGCCACCCCTGCCATTAACAGGGACACCTCCCACTGTCCCAGGCTGCTCCAAGCCCTGTCCAGCCTGGCCTTGGGCACTGCCAGGGATGGGATATCCCCAACTTCACTGGAAGTCCAGCATGCTCTCCATTTTAATCTTCCTTTAGCCATCTGCTTTTTTTTTTTTTTTTTTTTTTTTTTGTTTTGTTTTANTTTTTTTTTTACTTTATTAATAAAACTTAAAACTAACAAATTGTTTATCTTAATTGCCTCAATGTCTCTGAACATTTGTTCGCTGATTATTGTATGCGACTTTTTTGTGCTGCTTTCAATCAGAATAATTTCTATCAAAAACGCAAAGCTGAAGTTATTGGAAACTTTGCAGGCTCTATAACTTCAGCAGAAAGAACTCTTTGTGCCTTCCAGATTTCTTGCATGCGTGGTTTCTTTTGTCCCCCATCACAGGTGTGTGCTTGGAAATTATTTTTCACTTTGAGTGAGACTAAGTCTCAAATCTGATGCAATTTTTTTAGTATTCCTAGACTGTGGCCTCACAACTAAATCAGAATATTTAAAAGGTGCTCAAGGATTTCAATCATCAGCAAAATTTGGTTTAAATCTTAAAGTATAAGTAAATGAGCGTGTTCCAAATTAGAAGGTGTTTTTCCCCTACTGTAGGACCTCCTATCACTCCTAGTTCAAAATCTGATTTTATGAATATGTGAGATCAGAATAGATTTCCAAAGCAGCCTTTGCCACCCAGTAGGGTGGGTGGGTTGATTTTTTCTTTCTTGCCAGAGAATTTATTTTGAAGACTTCTTCTGGGTTACTTCTCGATTAAAGATGGTAAATGAAAATAGAACCAGCAGCTAGGAAATTTGAGGTTGTGAAATAGGTGATGAGATCTGGTGCCTTTCTGTTTCGTTAGTGCAACACAAAGTTTTACTGTATCTGTCAAGTTCTATTTCAAAATCCTGGAGATAACACTATCATAAGAACTGTGTCAACACTCCCTTTCAAATCCCAAATTACCTGACAGAGCATTTTCTCCTGTCTCTGGGGGTTATTTGGCTGCGATACTTTTCTGGAAAATGATGTTATATTTGGCTTTGTTTGATTTTTGTAGCTTGTGGATAAGACAACGTTAGAACTGACCTTCATGGAAGCAGTCAGGGTCCAAAAGAGAGAATCTGGGATTCTTTAGACTGGGGGAGAAGAAGAGAAGTGTTAACATATTTAATGGTTGTAGATGAAAGGTTTTAGGGACTGGGTTAAGTCACTAAAATAGAAAATAGATGAAAATGGAAATGGATGGAAGAGAGTGCAGTTTAGAGCTGAGAAATGCTTTAGTTTGTGGGTATAAATTCAGAAGCACGTAAGGACAGAAGCAGGTGAAAGAATCCTTTGTTTTCTGTGTGCTGTGGGGACCAGCAATGTAATTGCTCCATGTTATGTTTGGGATCTGGCATTGGATGGCAGGGAACTGGGATTTCTGGGAACTTCGTCCCTTTTGGTAGCAGCTTTGGCTCTCCATGGGCCTCCACCTTGTGCCTGCAGCCCTGGCCCTTCCTCGCAATGAAACCACCCTGCTTGGAGCCAACTGTGCTTTTCTTCAGTCAGAGCCTTGGATGGTTTGGGATTGGGCCCAAATTAGTCCTATTTATAGGCAGTGTATCAGGGCTTAAACAGAATAAAAACTCTGCCAGATTCTTATTTCCTCACTTCTAGTTTGGTCGTTAGCTATTGTGTTAATTGCTATTATTTATTATTAGAAAAAAATCAATACTTTGACAAATAGGACAAATTTGAAAAACCAAAGATGGTGGAGGACTGAGGAGAGGATTAAGGAAAGAATTGTTCTCAAACATTTCTTGGAATTTACAGTAAGGCTTTTAATTTCTGTTATTTTAGCTGGTAATAATTCATTTTCTGTTGTTGTTCTGGATGTAAAGTACAGGAAACAAAGGAGACACTGGAGAACCTTTTGGGAGATTTTGATCGAACCTCCAAGTGTCCAAAAATGTTTTAATCACTTTAGGCTTTCGTGGGAGGGAAGAAGAGAATGTTTATCAGCTGTTTTGTGAAAAGGCATCCAAGGCTAATTAAATGTTGATTCATCTTTTTCATTTCATGTTGAGTAAATTCTGAAGATATAATTCACCAAGATTACATTCTGATTTTTATTTATTTATACAATAAATAAGTTTGCATATGTTCTGTGCACAAAATAGATTTTTTTCCTGCCAGTTGGTTGTCTTATATTACTTCAGTCTAACTTCAGTAACTGAGCAAGCAGAATTATCTCTGACATAATGGCACCACAGTCTCCTCAGCAAGGGAGGAGTGCACTGGTTCAAAAATTAGTTTATTAATTGTGTTGCCTTGTGAAAATAATATTAAAATAAACTACCTATACTATTACTCTTGTAATTGTTACTTTCAGAGTATTGCTGAAGCTGTTTTGAATGTTGGCAGTTATGTTTCAACTCAGAACTGTGGCCCTGCCTGTGAGTGTGAATTCAGCAATTTTGGATTTCAAGGAAAACATCCTGATTTACTTTAGGCTGTCCCAGATTTGAGGAAGAGCTCTTACCTTGTCTTACAGGGGATGCCAGAAAGGATTAGGAACTATCATTTCTCTGAACTGTGTTTTCCTGTGGAATTTTCTAGGGGCTCCAGGTGTGCTTTTCGTTGCACAGAAGAGGAGGGGGAACAGCTGGATTTGGGGGATGGACAGGAATCTTCTGCCTCATTCAGAAAACTGGGGGTGTTAAAGGTAAGATGTGGAAACCGTGTTACTGGATAAGTAAGTGCTTTATGACTTGAATTTTATGAAGAAGTTTTCCTCTGGTCAAATTGAAATTATTTTACTGAAGAGAGGCCCTGCTGGACAAAGTCCCTGCTGTGCTGGTGGCACTGGGGAAGGCCATCCCACACACTTCCCAAATGCACTGGGCCCAGTGGTGTTCTGCTGTGCTGCTTGAAATGTTCCCAGTGCTGGAACAATTCTTGAGACTGTCCTGGGCAAATTTAGGAGGCTAACTCAGAGGAGAGGCTTGTGAGAGTGCGCTGAGCCCCTGCTTTGCAGCAGTGTGGGGGAGGCTGGGGGCTCTGAGGCTGCTCTCCATTCAGCTGAGGCTAAAAGACCCCAGCATTGTTTATTTTCAGTGTTTCTGATCTACAGAATTCAGTGAGAAATGCAGTTTAGCTGCACCTGAGGAATGGGGGCCACTCTGTACCAGCTTTTAATATTAATGAAGTAATTGGGCTGTCAGTGCTCTCTCCTCACATCTGTTCCCCAGCAAGGAAAACCATTCCCCAAGCACTGGGGTCTGAATATACAAATAGATTTTTTAAATGAAATCGTTACAGAAGCAGAAATCTAATCCTTCAGTTAATCACTGGCAATATCTGAAAAGAGAGGAGCTATTGTGTGTCTGCCTTGCCTCCCCTCAGGTGAGCAGCAGGAATAAAGCACATCAGGAAATGAAATGTGTGTAAATCACTGAAAAGCAGAAGCTGACCAAAGTTGCATTTCAAGGCATTCAAAGAACAGGAAAATCTGGGTGAGAGGTGGCGGGGGGAAAAATCTGTTCAGCTGCTGAAAAATGGAAAACATTTGTTTTATGTTCCAAAGGTGACTTCTGCACTAGGACAAAAGGGTTTTAATCTGGGGGGGGTTTAGAGGCAGGCAGCCTTGTGTATTCATGATTTGGAGAATTTTAGCAGAAACAGAAGGATTCTTTTTGTTGAGTTCTAACTCCTTAAAAATTCGTCCTCCAGATAAACAGGCAAATCTTTCTTTCTGTCCTAAACTATAGAGAAATACAGGCTCTATTTCAAGTGTTTCAGTAGAAGATCACTAGTTTTTTTCTGTATTTAGAGGTATTTTTAATATTTACACTGTAGTTGGTGCTCTGAATCTCAACGTGGAGGGTGGTTTTTTTCCCCAGATCTGAGGAGTTCTTGGCTGTGTTTGCCCATCTGTGGATTGACAGGATTTTAGGTGTCTCACAGGAAAACAACAGCTCTTCAATGATGCATTCCCTGTTCCTGACAAGTTCACTGTTCGTGTGAACAGGGCTCGGAATGAGAGACAAGCACATCAATTTATCATGGGGAGAGGAAAAAAGGCTGCAGTCAATAGGATTGGAAATGAACAGCACCTCTCTGCTGCTTCTTGGGTGTGGGGTTTTCAAGGCACACATCCAGACTTTAAAACTCGCTGGACACCTATTTCAGCTTGCTCGAATTTTGGGTAGAGCTGTCCCTCGAAGGATGTTTTTTTATGGTGGCAAAAAGTACAAATTGGGTGAGGTCTGAGCTTTGGTTCTGCATTGTTTTCCATGAGATTCCTGAGCAATTAATGCATTAATCTGTGAGCATCTCCTGTTGCCTTCAGCCTTGTCGTGTGGGTGTGTTAAAGACCTGCAGCTCGAGCTGCTGGTGCTGCTGTGGGATGTGTCAGACACCCTGGACCCTGACAAATTCCAGTGGGGCAGCCTGAAATCCCTGTCATGGCATTCCTGGTGGGGCAAGCCCCTCTGGCCATAAACACCCTGTCTTGTCCTGCTTCTCTGAGAAATCCTCCTGCAATCCTGCCCACACACTGGGGCACTCAGGCCCACTCCCTGACCAGGGAGAAGAAAGTTCAGAGGGTGGAAAAGTCGCTTTGTGTTTAGAAGGTGAAATACAAAAGTGCAAATAAAATGATGTATGTGCNACTTTGTGTTTAGAATGTGCAAATAAAATGATGCAAAATCAAGTGTGCAAATAAAATGATGTATGTGCCACGACTGGGAATGTCTCTAATTGCCTAGTGAAAATATGATAAACCACATGAGCTTGGGTTAGGTTTCAGGGGTTAGAGTCAGGCTGTCCCTTGCTGTGGTCCTTGGTGCCTTCATGCAATAAATAGCTTTAATTGTTTCATCTGACTCCAAAGGAAAAATTCCTGAGGTGAAGAGTTTACTTACGCAGTTTCTGCACGTGCCATAGGTAGAGGGCAAAAATGTGCAGTGGCTCTTTGTGAATGAGCAGCTTTTCCTTGGGTTTTCCCAGGGAAAGGGTCTTCTTTGCCTCTGTCTGGTTTGCTGTGAGCTGAACACGGCAGCTTTGCAGACCCGTGCCAGGTTGTTTTTGTTTTAACAAGTCAAACATTAAAGAGGACGTGGCTGTCTGCAAAAAGCCTTCATGCAGGAGTTAGCTCCAGGAGTGCCTGGGGCAGGGGTTAGGGGTGTGGGGTGAGAGATGGCAGGGCTGCTTAGGGGGGTTTTATTCCTTCTATCGTGGAGCTGGTGGTCTGTGTGTGTAAATAAAACAATGTATTTCTTCTGCCTTTGGCATTTCTGCGTGCACTGCTGCTATAAAGGCAAAAAATCCTTAATATATTAAATTTGGTTTTGGTATTCAGAGTAAGAACATTTTGTTTTCTGGGGTTATGTGGTGGGAAAGCTATTGAATATTCTTAGAGTGGGCCACTCATGATACTGTACATAGGAAAAAGCTCAGGGTGTGTCTGGTCTGAAGAAAAAGCATCTTTCTGCAAAACAGGGGGAAGGCCAGTGTTCCATTATAGCAACTGAGAGGTGAGAACACTGTAATAATTTAAGAATATTAGAATATAAGAATACTGTAACAATTTATTCTGCAAATATGAACGGCAAATGCCAAGTTAGCCTTTAAAAAAGGAAGGCACAAGGGTTGTCAGTGTCTTGCACTGGAATTCTATGCTTTTGTTGCTATCACTTGGGGATTTTTCTCCCCTAATCTAAAAAGAAGATATATAAAAGAAGGTTTGAAATATATAATTTAGGAAATCAGTGTTGAATTTTTTCCTTGTTGGTACATGTGTTATGAGCTGTATGGACCTGGCTGAGATTTGTGTAGCTGAATTTTGTGCAAGGCTGTCACGTGCGTGTCCAGCCAGCGGAGCTGAACCCCTGAAGCTGGTGGGGTTTGCCTGATGGCCCTTTCAGGCCACCCTGGCCACCTGCTGAACACACCTTGGGCTTCCCTCTTCGAATTTACTAAGTCCAACATCTTTAAGGCAGCTTTTGAAAATGCAGAATGTGTCTGGCTCAGGGATTCCACGTTGCACATCCAGGCCTGCTGGAGGCAGAAGGGGAGAGCAGAAAATGGGAACTGGGATGGTGGGAAGGGGCAAGGATCACAGAATCCTCCCGGGGGTGGTGGCCACGATCTCACCTTGGTGCAGCCCCTGTGTTGACATGAAGGGCGCTGTCGGGGTGGTGTCAGGCAGCAGGGTTTGGGGACAGTGCAGAGTGGCAGGAGCAGCACCGCTGTGCCACAGCTGAACGGTGGGAGAGGAAAATATTTCCCTCCTTGGGGCTTGCAGGTACACAAGTAAATCTCCAGAGACATGTTAATCTGAGCCAATAATTTGTAATATAACTCAGCTAAGCATCGACAAATCCATTTGATACAGGTGTGATAAGTTTATTTTTTTTAAATTTTGAGTGCTTAAAACGTTGTATGCACCAAAACTGATGTGTCAAGATAAATGTGTGTAAGTTATTTCCCTTTCCTCCCCCGTTTATCATCAGTGACTAGAAGAATAAAATACTCTTATAAGTTTCTGGATCTTACAGTTTTACTTTGTTTTATTGTGACATCTGTCACACAAAAAGTTTTATCCTCCTAAGCATCTTACAAAGAACTGCTTTTTTCGTGGTGAGGACTTAATCTTTGATCATGACATGTTTTAACCAAGACATGTCAGTGAGACACTGTTTTCTTCCAAACTGAGGAACTCTTGGAGGTGTTTACTACTAAACAGAACTTTGGGGAAAAAGAGGATATAATTTTTTTGTGTCATGAAGAATATTATGATGCAAGTGGGAGCAATTTCAAAAGAAGTAGACAAGAGGAGAGGCATAAAACCTCGCTAACAAGAGAATGTGCAAGTCTTCGTTTGTTCCATACTGTATCGATTTTTTTTTTTTGCCTCAAAAAATGGCAACTGTCTCGCATATAGAAGCTTCATAAAAACAGGCTTAGTTGCACTGCTTTGAAAAAAATATGTGACCAAATTCTGAGCTCAAATATAAGTAACAAGCATCCACTCATGCCACTGAAATTTCACTATTGCACACTAGGAGACAACTTTGTGCTCCAAGTTGCATGGGTCACATTTAGTTTGGATTACCACCAGGAATCATAATCATTGGATACTTCTTATTTGTTCTGACTTAGGTGAGATTAAAAGCAAAAAGAAAAAAAAAAAACTCCTGTGAAAAGCGTTTGAGAAAGAAGGTATTAGCAGGAGACTTCTGCATTTCCACTAATAAATGGAAAAAATGCTTGAATAATTCTCTTTATTTTCAGTGTTCTGTGGGTATGAAGTGCTGTGCATTTTCGGTGTGTGCACATATGGTAACATGAAAGGTGAGAAGGCAACGGGAAAGTTAATCACTCCTCCAGCATCACCTCAGAGCCGCTGCCGTGGAGGCACAGTTTGGATTCAGTTCTCAAATGGCTGCAGAATTGCAGGAGTGAGTGTATTGATTCCTCAGAGCTGCTCAGAGCAGCACAGCTCACTTTTATCTGCCTTTTTGGAGAGGAAGTCCCCTCTCCGAGAAGCACATATCAAATTTCTCAAGGCATTTTTAAAATAGAATTGGAATAATGAAGCCTGGACTTCTTCCATCCTGCCCTGAACAGACATAAATGGGAGGCAGCTTTCCTTTTCCCAGGGAAAAGTGGGGATAATGGGCAGATGATGCACGATTCCTCCCACAGTGGGAGACCTACCCCCACGGAGCACACGTGTGGGGTGTTCCTCTCCCTCCACCAGGTTCTATTTATGTCACCCAGGTCACCTCTGGAGCTGTTCCTGTGGTATTTTATGGGAGAGAGCAGCAGAACTCAGAACCTTTAGCGAGTTCCCAGCCCAGGCATCCACCTCCTCCTGGAACACTCCCTACCTACTGATGGGCACAGCTCCTGCTTCGGGTGTCTGCTGCTCCTTGGCAGCTTTTCCTGGGAGGCAGGGCTGGTTTGGGGATGGGGATGGGGATGGGGATGGGGATGGGGAT
>VZTH01010811.1:94719-159400 GCA_013397815.1 Aleadryas rufinucha
CAGGTTGCTCAGAGCTCCATCCTGAACACTTCCAGGAATCCTTGGATCCCAAAACACCACTCATCCCACACCAGCTTCTGTTCTGGGTGTGGGCTCATTCACAAAGCAGGTTGAAGTGGAATGCAGTCATCAAACAATTTCCTCTTGCAAAAGCTACTGTTTCTGTTCAGGATTTAAAACACCTGAATGCAAAGCTACGGTATCCAAAATAGATAAAATCTGATAGAAAAAGATATTGGTGAGGGAAGGTGTGGAATCAAATGGTCACTCCTTGTAAACGGGGCACAGACGTGTCCATCAGGTGTATTGGATGAAAAGGGGATGTGAGAAAAGAAAATTACTTTGCAGATTTAAAATG
Organism: Aleadryas rufinucha; assembly: GCA_013397815.1. Taxonomy (NCBI): domain Eukaryota; kingdom Metazoa; phylum Chordata; class Aves; order Passeriformes; genus Aleadryas; species Aleadryas rufinucha. The sequence goes on from VZTH01010811.1 coordinate 95,078, forward strand.
TACAGTATTTTAAACCAGTAATTATTGTCTGGAGTTCTGAAAAGGAAAGATATGGCAGATTTTGGGGTATTGAAACTTGCTGCGTTTTCTGCCTGTTTTTCCCTGCAGACTTGTGTTTGAAGAGCTGTAGATTGAGGTTTTGTCTCGGTTCCTAAGGTTAATGTGGATTCTCTTGTAGTGTCTGGCTATTGATCTCTGCTTCTCTCTGCTTTATAAGATATTTTGATTGTCATCTTGCTCATTCACTGTTAAGGTTGCAAAATAAGATTTCTCTGTATTGTTCCATGGCATAGACAAGTCAAAAATATTCTTTTGCTTCTCCAATTTTGTCTTAAAGTAATTTCTATCTGTGATTTCTACTTTATTTCCGCCCCCTCCCTCTGCCTTTAGCCTTTAATTTTTGTGACTGGGGATTTGGGGAGTGGGATTTATGCCTGGGTGTTAAGAAGCCCCTCAGCATGAGTTTGTGATCAGCACAGCTGACTACAGCTCTTCAGAGCTGCCAGGAGGATGAAATATGAATTAAAATGAGTAATTAGGCACATAAACAGTTCTGAAGATGCTTACAGTCAGTGGAGATGTTCTTCAGTCGTGGAACTGCCTCCTCTGCCTGAAGCGCACTCAGAGAAGGGCAAGTCTGAGGTCTTTATTCCTGGGAAAAGCAGTAGTCATTGCCATCAGCTGGGCTGGCCTGTGCTTTGCCTTACTTTCCATAAGGGGTTTCGTTGCTGGTGAAATTACAGTGGTTCGTGAAGTGACCAGAAGGTAAAGAAATTGTGGCTCTGTCTGAATGGCTGAGCTCCATCACATGAGCAAGGGCTGGGAATTCTCCTCTGAAGTTTACATCTTATTCTGTCAAGCCTGTCCAGGCAACTCTCTAATGCTAACAATGCACTTTCTTTGCTATTTCCAGAGTAACTTATTGACACATCTACCTGGAGGTCTTCTTTCAGAAGAGAGCAATCTCAAATACATCTGGAGTATTTTAAAGTAATGAACCCTCCAGGAAATACTGTGGGATCTGTGAGGTGGTTGTGGTGTGCAGGTTCAGTTGCTGCGAGGTGCAGCTGCCTGCAAGCCCTTGTGCTCGCTCCTGGGTGTTCCCTGAGAGCAGTGGGCAGCGAGGAGGGAAGGACAGGAAGGGCAATTTTGGGAGCAGTGGGATATGTTTGTGCCAGTCTTGGCCTTGGCAGGGAGAGAAGGAAGGTGCTTCCTTGAGGGATTTTTCCCCTCAGTCTTTGTGGAATGAAATGGCCGGAGCGTGTGTGAGTGCCTGTGATGGGAAGAGCCCCCCGTGGAGGCAGTCCTGCTCACACACCGAGCTGGAGTTCTGCAATGTTCCCTGGGGGTGCAGGAGCTGTGCAGAGGGATGGGTCAGTCTGCCAGGCAGCACTGACCTTCTGGGAATAATGCTCCATCCTGAGCCATGATTTGTATTTATCTGCTCAAATGCAGTGCTTAGCGTTTGTTTTGTTCCCGACAGCATGAGAGCACCGGAGTGCATCGGAGCTGTGTCTGCAGGGATGGGGAGAGTTGTAGGGAATCCTGTAAGAGCAGTGCATCAGCACCTCCCCAGCCGTTCCCGTGAGCCTGCTGGGATCCCTGGATTTCTGAGTCAGAGGTGATGTGTTGGTGCTCAGCAGCCTTTGATGGCTGCTCCAATGCATTTGTTTCAGTGGTCTCTGGTGATGCCTTTTCTTGGTCTTAAAATCANTGATGTGCTCAGAGACATGAGAGGAAAATGCACACATTGTTCAAAGCTGTCGATGGCTTCCCAGGCCTGGAGTACCAGCACTGATTTCCATGTGAGTGCATTGTGAAGTGTCCATCCATCTGTGTTCATCATTGGTGGAACAAAGCAAAATGATCCAGAAATGCCTTCCTAGGCTGAGCTGAGTTGGAGGCGTTCACAACGTTCGCGTGCGCTTGTGAGGTGTTTGTTTTATTGGATTTAAATTATTAATGGCTGCAACATTATTATTGGTGTTTACTCTGCACTGCATTGGATTTCTATGCTAATAACGCTGCTGCCTGGTGCCCATGAGGAGCTGGGGCTGCTGTCAGCCCTTGTTTGGAGGCTGCTCTCCCCCTGACCTTTGTGCAGTGCAGGGGGAGGTAAAGACCCTGCCTAAAGCCACCGTGCAGGAGCTCACGGGCAAAAGCTGCTGCTGAGCTCTTTTCCCAGGGATGGAGGAGGATTCTGTAGGCTCTGCACTCTTTGCCACATACGTGAATGGCAGAACGTGACTTAGATTTAGACAATTTCACGTCCAACTGTTCAGTGACCTCTTCCAGGTAACGCAACAAAACATCCCTCTGCACACGCGGCCGAGCCAGCGCGACACAATCTTGTCCCTGAATTAGTTTCCTTCTCAGTGAAGCAAAAGGGAAAAGAAAAAAAAGAGAAGTGCTTCCATGCTGTGCACTTATTAAAGTCACATACAAGGGTATGTTTTGACTTTGTCTCTTTCCTGCCTCCAGCCTGGCCCTACTCTTTTGTGTTCCTCTCTCTGGGTCTCGATTTTATTCCACTTAAAGCTCTCCAAAGTTTCCAAGTTAACTTGACCTGAAACCGTGTAAAGCCTTGAGCTGTATTTGAAGTGAAGGTCATGGAGGAATAAAATCTTTTGTTAGATCAACTGAAGTAGCATGGAGGCAATTAGGGGAATTTTTCCACTCATCTGATCCATTAGTTTAATAAAAACAATGTATACCTCTGCAGTAAATTCTCCTTGCCATATCCCTAAGCCACAATGCCTACTGCAACACTGCTCCTGTAAATAAATACATTCAGGCTTGGGCCATATTTTTCAAGCACCCTTGAATGTTTTGCTCTTTTAAATGTCTCCCTGCCTCTGTATTTGTTGTCCATGTGTTTGTAAGGTGACAGTTCCACTGAAAAGACAAGTTAAAATTAGCCTTTTTTTTAAAAAAAAAAAAACCCTCATTGTTTTTCTGAAAGTACAGAATGGAGTTGGTGATAAGGACCTGGCACATATTCAAGATGGTTTAGTTCATTCCTTGCTCTGATTTCCTTCTGAACAGAACTAAACTAGAAAAATCCAACCCCTGCATTTTCCAGGGTTTGTGCCACGTGCTCAGTTTATCTGATATTGATGTCATAGCAGGCTGAGGGCTTTTTCCCTGGAACAAACCTGACTTTCAGACAGTTCCAAAGTGTGTGTTTAACCTTACCTCCACTGACTCTATCCGATCATAACAGCTGAACGAGGATTTCTTCTGGAGCAATATTCAAATCAGTTTTTAATGAGCTATTTAATGAAAGGCTAATTGAGGTGAATTCATTAAAGGTTTCCAAATTATGCTTATCGGAGTAGCTGTGTTTTAAGTGTTAAATATTTGTTTTATACTGCATTGTTTGATCATGAAAGCACATCTAAAACTTTTAAAATGCCTAATTAGACTTTCTATGCACTTTCCTTAACACCCCATGTTGAATTTACCACGTGTCAACTTAAAATATTGCTGGTGTTTACCTAACATAATTAACAAAGCAATTGATGGGTGTTTTTAGAACCTTGGATAATACAGAATTAGAGTATATTGGAAATAGTGATATTGTTGGGTTTTTAATTAATTTTAGTCTTATTCTTGGGTGGATGTTAACTATATTTAATGCTTATTTTCTTAATCTTGAAGTATTTCCTCGACAGCAGGCTAACTGCAGGGGATATTAGCACATTATTATAGTGTAATTTTATTTTATTTTTTTTCAACAATCAGTTAATGAGTAAGGACATTAATTAATAAATCTGGTAGATTTCTCTTTCTGGGAGTACCTTCCTCTCAAATAAAAGTAAATTTGGAAAATAGGCACTCAAGTTGACTTTAATTTTTTTGTCATTGACAGAAATACCAAAGTAGTTGACTGAAAATGTGGGGGAAAGGAAGAGAAAATAGAACAAGAAATCTGAGGCAGACAATTCCCAGAGTTAATCTACATTTCCTGAGCTCTCAAGATTTGCTATCAATAAATGGGTCATCAGAATAAAAACCTCTAAAGAAGAGAGCTACAGAGACTGTGTTGAAGCAAACACTTTTTATTTTTCTACCATGTTTCTTTTCCCTCTTCTTTTCATTTGAGTGGTTGGAGCTGAACAGCCCAGTCAGCCTTTCCTTGAGTTTGGTCCATTTGGGATTCCACAGGGCAGCAGGAGATGCACAATATTCTGCAGCTGAGGTTTGGGAGGGGATTATCTGGGCAGGAGGGGCAGCAGGAGTTAAACCTGAGTGAAATATTATTGGTTATAGACTCACCAGTTTCACCTGGCACTGGTTTCTCCTGAGACTGATCCTCTGCAGTGTGGGCTCCCAGCCTGGAAACACTGCAGATTGTTTTAGGGCCTTGCACTCCTAGTGGGGATTTCTCATATTAGTGCAGGAATGGTCCATTTCTGTTCTGTCAATCAGAACAGGAACAGTTCTCCTGCAAGACGAAGGAATTTTTGGGGGAAGAGTTCTCTCTTTGAGCTGAAGGTGGTACCAGAGCTGTCACTGAACTGTGCTGTGCCTTGATGGGAGATGGAGTGGCAGTAATCCCAACAGTGAAAGTGTTGGAGTGTTTATTGCTCAAGCATTAGAGAAATTCTACCAATGAGAAGCTTTCTCAGTTTTGCCAGAGAAACTGGAAAATCAGTGACAATTTAAGCTTTTATATTCAGGGACATGAAATGAGAACAAAGGGATTTTTCAGGCCTTTGCAATCCCATTGTAGTTTTTACCAGGAGTTTCCTCCGGGTCTCCACAACCATCCCACTATTCTTAAGGTGTTTAATGCAAAGATATTTAATTTAAATGTTCAAATGTTTTAGGTTGCAGCTCAAGCTGTTTGTGAAATTAAAGTCATCTTAAATCTGGTGAAGAAATTTCTACATTCCAATTGGTTGGCGGCCTTGTGTTTTATGGACAAGTGACATAACTGAGCCAAACCAATATTTTCTGTGTGTGTAGGACAATCTGAGAGTCTGAGACTTTAATCATGACATTATAAGACTCATTTAGTTCCCTATGCTACATTTTATAAGCTAAGGGGCCTGAAGGCCTGCCATGTGATGATGGGATGGCTTGAGGAGAACATGAGCTCTGCATCCTTGTGTTCAGCAGGGCCCTGTCCCCAGGTGGGTGACAGGATGTGACACCTCTCTGGGTGCTTCTGCACACTGGGCCTGGTCCATTCTATTCTCCCAGCTCCACTAATACATGGAGCAGTTGCTTCTAGTGCTTTGAGGGTGGACATTCCCTCCAGGAATTTATCTAATTCCTTTTGAAAAAATTTATCCTCTTGGCAGAAGCACCATGCTGGGGTAATGAGCTGTATGATTTAATTATGAGTTGTGAAGTAAAAGTCCTTCTTCTTGGTTGTTTTGAACTGCTTGTTCATAATTTCATTTTATTCCACTTATGTCTTGAATAATGGCAAATAATGAAAAATCACTGCCTATTCACTATCTCTGTGCTGCTCCTCGTTTTATAGACCAAGATCATATTTCTCCTCAGCCACTTATTTTCGAAAATTACTGCATGGAGTTGGTTTTCTGTGAAATCCATTCCATTCCTCTGATCAAATCCTTTGTTCTGCATCCTCAGAGCCGCTCTCGGGTCACAGGAACCTGTGAGTGGTGATGAGGGAGGTATTTGAGACGTGGGCACACAATGGATGGAGGCCTAAGGGGGCTTTGTGTTCTATCCCCTCTGTCTTTCCTGAACTCCTAACATAATGTGGGATATATTGACAGCCAGAAAAGATGGGCAGTTGATTCTCTTTTCCAAAATGTGTTAAGGATCTATGGTTTTTATGCAAGAAAAGAACTTGTTCACAAGGCAACCAGACTGAGTTTATTTAATTTTCACCTGCATGGTACTGTAATTTCATATTTCTTCTTGTAGATCTTCTGTGAGGTGATAGTTATAATTTTTTTTAAAAAACCTAATGCACAAAATTTTAAATAATTTAATTTAATATACATTTGATATATTTTCTCTCATATTATTACATACTCTGTTCCTGATCACTTATTATTATGTTGAACTGCAAATATTCCAGTGCAGGTTATTTAATATCTCACTGGTATCTTCCCTTTTTTTCTTCACTAAGAAATATTGACTTTTCAGTATTTCTTTCTTGTATGGATTTCATTTTGTTTGTAGTCTACATGTGAGCATTTTATACTGTCTGTAAAAGAAGAATTTCTACTGGCCTTTGCTTCTTGGAGTTCTTGTTTAAATTTAGGTGACACCTTTTTTAATATCATTGATAGCTTCAACAATAAATTTCTTATTTCAGTCAGTACTTCAACTGTCCTGTATTAGAATTCATAGGTCAATACTACCTAGACTCAAATTATTATTCTTTTTGTTCTAATACTAAATTAATAGTATGTTTCTTAATTAATGATTCTTCAAAATATTTTTTCTCTCATCTGGCCTAATTTCAGTTGCTATGTACTTCCTGTTATCCTAACATATACATGCATATATACATACATATATATATATTTAATACATTTATTAGTCCTTTGTCAGAGCAATAGAGGTGTCTTCCTTTGCAGCCACAATATGCAGACAGGTTTGCTTGAAATGGGAAGAAGTCTGGAAAAAAAGTTGGGAAGAACTGACATAATTGGCAATTGCTCATTTTAAGAGTGCACAGCAGTGGGATTGCTGTTATATTTATTTGGCTTCATGTTCACTGATCTTTTTTTGCTTAAAGGAGTCGCATTGAAAGCAAAAGTTTTGGGGGAAAAATCATTACTGAGTATTATTGAAATAACAGGACTTTTTTCCTCTTTCTGGACTTTCAGTGAAGCCACCAAAGGAACACATAAAAGTGGATTTAAGCACATTTTAAATTGAAATATTATCAGGTAGAAGAGAGAGATGTTCATGATCCAGTGTGAGGGGAGGATCAATACTGTAATCTGTGTGTTTCTAAATATGTTGCACTTCTTATTACCAGCTGTGATTTATAAAGGGCTGGGGAGGGAACGAGCTCCAGGTCAGTGATTATCTCTCCCACTGTCTCTCATGACAAGTTAAAACTTCAGGAATACGGGTGATGGGCAGTGGATTAAAGCCTCAGCCTGGGAATTGCTTTATTTTGGGTAGCAGGGAGCTGGTCAGAGGTAATTGCCTGTGCCTTATTGCATGAGTGCATGGACTCTCCTGCTCTGCTTTAATGCTAAATTCATCCAGGATCACGCCAGGAAAAGACTCGGTGTAAATTAAACTTAGCTAGAGTTTTCCCTCTCCTGTTTCTTTAGCATCACGTAGAGTATGAGCAAAGGAAAAAAAAATAAACAAAAAACCTCAAAACAACAACGAAACCAAAGCAACCCCCAAAAAACCCACCAAAAAAACCCAACACCCCCACCAAAAAAAACCCCTAAACAAACCCATACCAAAACCGAGAAACCCCAACTTGGTAAATAACCTTGTGTTGCAAGTAAAAAATTTATAAGGCCCTTTCTCAGAGTTATAATGATGAAAATAGAGAGTTTGCTCAATTTTCAATATTCAGCTGTGTTTGAATAGGCTCTGAGGCCTTTTAAACACTGGCATTATAAGGTAATACTAACACACATCATCAATGTTTGGTTTGTAGGAGTGGGTGCTTTGGGATGCCTTAGGCCACCCTGCTGATTGGAGCAAGGCTGAGCCTCAGAGTGGGTCAGGATTTTGTCTGGAGAAGGTCAAGTGGATCTGACTTTGCAGTGGAAATGGGTGCCATGGGTGTGGGTATGTGTGCGAAACAGCTCGGGCACAGATGACAAAACTTGATTGTTTAAGGGAGCAAGTCACTGTTTGGATCAGCAGTTCTGATCACAAAATTCTGCCTTTATTGGTTGTTTCTAATGTGTGTTGTCTTATCTGGAGGCTGGTTGGGTTGGGATATTCTCTTCTGCAAAAGTTCCAATGTGCCAAGGTCCATCCAAATCCCAGAATCATTAAAATTGGAAAAGCCCTCCCAGCCCATCGAGTCCCAGCTGTGCCCCATCCCCACCTTGTCCCCAGCCCAGAGCTCTGAGTGCCACCTCCAGCCCTTCCTGGGACACCTCCAGGGACGGGGACTCCACCCCATGAGTGTGGTAACTGTGGTACCTGGCCAATACTCTCTGACAAAGATTATCCATGAAGCAGAGTCTTTCCAAAAGCAGATTTCCACCTGAAATCTCCTGTGAGCTCCCCACCTTTCTGGGCAAATTACACAGAAAGGATAGAACCTATTCAATTAGTAAAGTTTGAGAAATTGAAATAATTGTATAATTTGAGAGGATTAGATCTCTTAAGGTGTGAAGAGAGAGCACTGAGGTCTCTGTGTGCTCCTAGGCAATAGTGGAAGCATCAGCAGGCTGGAGATGTGTTAATGCAGCACCAGGGGTTATTAAGAAGGAGGCAAGGGGCACCTGTAGCTAATTTTGGGCTAGTCAGCATAAATTCATGGAGATATCCATGCAGTGTTAGCTTAAACAATCCTTTTACTGAGAACAGAAGCTGTAATACACAATGACACCAGACAAGATTACAGGGGGATGTAATGAAGTTTGCAGTGTCAGAAGATAGGATGATTAAATACCAGGTGCCAGGCACAGCTTTCCTACACCTCCATTTTATGTTCCCATGTTTTAATGAAAAATAAGTTCCTTACGAGAAAAAAAAAAAAGGCAAGGGAAGCTGAGCTGTAATTGTCATGTTGATATTGGAGGAGAGTTGATAATTCTGCACCTATTCCAGCCTGAACTTTCCACTCCTCTTACTGCTAAGGATCACTCTGTTTAAATCATCACCCCTCTCAGGCTGTGATTCTGTGCTCTTGTACCAATTTACTGTGTCCTTCCTCTCTGATTTCCTCACACAGGTCCTTCTTTCATTCCCTCTGTGTCTTTCTCAGTGCTGCTCTACTGCTCAGGACTTTTCTCCCAGATTTCTTGATCTCACTCTGTAGTGTGTAGGTCAATAATTGGATATTAATGTGACAGGATCTCCTCTGTTTACCTCCCTTATTTCAAGCATTGCTCCTCTGATCAATGTTTACTCAGAACCTCTCTGTAATTCAGAATTCCCATCCTTGGTGTCAAATGGATTTAGCAAGACCAAGTGGTTTTGTTTGTTTTTTTTTTTTGGTTGTCCCTTGCTCTACAATCTTCCTTTGACTTTTTCAACACAAACTCTTTCAACCTTGTCATTAACCACAACTGAGGACTTGCTTCCCCTGCTCGGGTTCCAGCTCTTGTGCCACCAGGTGCCCGTTTGCCTCTGGCAAAATAAAAGATCTCTCATTTGCTTTTCACACTTTTTTTTCTGTGTCAATTCTCAGAAATGAGGTGATTGCACATAATTAGGGGCACAGTTAGAGAAACTGCCATCCCTCTTCTGTGAACATTCAGGAAAAATCAGTGGGGTCTGTACAGAACAACCTCTCCAGGTTGGAAGGTAGAGGAACTTTTATGGGACTCCTTTTTTAAGGGTGTATGTGCCGAGCTTTGATGGGAACTCAGATAATTCAGCTGGGATAATTGTGTGGCATTAAAAAAAAACCTTAGCAGGAGAATGAAACATTCTGACATGAGCTGTCTGTGACAGAAGGCAACAGAAATTTTGGGGTTTTTTTTTGTTTTTCCACCTGGGACATGGAGGCCATGCAAGAAATTGTAGAACACTCATCTTGCAACCCACCAGAGAGGCCAATATGAAACAGTTTCACAGACATGCTTTGCCAAATGTGTGACTTGGTGGATAATGTTGGATGGTGAGACAGCCCCTGTCAGGCATCCGTGGCAGTCCTGCCAGGATGTTCTTTTTGTTATTTTGTAAATAAACCCTCTGTTCTCAGTCCCTCAGCTGTGCTGACTTCAGTGTCTGAAGCGTGCCAGAGTGGGAAGAGGTCAACCCAATCTGGAGTAAAACATTATTTAAAGTTGGTTTACCCAGTGCCTTGATGGTAACCACACAAGGATTCCTTATTTGCTTTGTTTGATACAGATTCACAGATTTCAGGGGCAGAATAAACCCATACAAACCGTACAGGAGAAATTATTGCCCATTATTACAAAAGAGGTGAGGAGGAGTTGGATGCAATTATGTGCAAGGCCTGTTCTGTGGTGCTGAAAACATCAACACAAATAAATACCTTCATTATGTTGTGAAATAAGGTGCAAATTACTTTTTCAAGAGCTATTGTTCCCTTGAATGCCTTCTATGTCCAGATACAACACCTTATCTATATATTGCACCACATTTTGGCTGAATTTCAAGAGGAAAAGTCTCTGTGCCTTTCACTTTTGTGGCCTTGACTGTTAGAAATGCCCTTAAATTTTTTTTACCCCTCTTTCTAAAAAAAGAGATGATAAGGAAGGATGCAGCAATGCATTTATTTTTATTTTTAAAATAAAGATAACTTTAGACTCCAAGGCTATTCATTGTGGTAAAATTATGTAAGGTAGCAGTGAAACTCGAGAACTGGAGTTATCTGCTGAGTGGAAGAATCCTTCTGAAAGAGCTGAGGCAGAAGTTGGCAGCTCTCGAGTTGAGTGTTGTAGGACATAACCAGAATGTGTGTGTGTAGCACCTACTTCCAGCCTGAGACCCAAAACCACCCCTCTGACTTGGCAGAAGTTTAGCACAGATCTTGAGGAAAAGAAAGTAACCTAGGAAATGTAATAATATATAAAAATGTCATGTGCTCTTATTTTCTACCTGCTATGGAAACTTGGCCTGAAAAGGGTTAAAAATCTGTATTTGTTTTTGCAGGATACAAATCTGGGCTTCACGGGGGAAAAGGGTTGTGTTTCTTCTCAAGGCTTTCAATACCTTTGTGCCTTCAGCTTTTTTGTGTATTTCAACACAATGTGAATTTTCCTTTCAAATGTGGCAACTGTGTTGGGAGGTGGAACTTCCCTTCCTGCCCCCCTTCCCTTGGATTTACTGCCTCGAGGAGTCGTTCCTGGATGTAATGATTGGCTTAAATTGCCAAAACCCAGCACAGTGGCTTTGGCAATGTGTCCCTGCTAATAGTTACTTACCCAAACTCCTCAGGATTGTCAGCAGGATTTGCAAGCCTGAAGGCTTGAGGGAATGAGGAAACGAAGATTTCCATCTACTTATGCCTCCTGTTTTGTTGCCTAATTATCATTCATTTAGCCTGCCATAAAAGTCATTCTTTACCTGCTTTCTGATTGCTTTATGGCTGCTTTTACAGCCTTTGGGGGAATAAATGGAAAGATATGTTCTCCATGTGCTATATCCCTAAAATAACTGATCCAGTCAACAATCTGTGTTTTATTACCCAAATGGTCTAACAACCCCCATGTTATACATGGAAAATGGTTAAATTAGAGAGTTCATCTCTGTTTGCTGAAGTCAGCAAAACACTTCTACCTCTGTTTTGGCAGATTCCTCTGCAGCTGGAGACATCCAGCCTCCTCAGAGCAACTGGGAATTAAGGGCTTGTTCCTAGCTGCTTTAAATACAAATGCACAAATAGGTGTACGAAAAAACCACAAATGTAAAATATTACTAACTACAATGAATGCTGTATTTTTGGACTGATGTTTTTGGGGTTTTTTTTGTACTGCAGCTGGTTTGTTTTCCTGCAGGCAGGTTTGAGAGAGCTGGGTTGCTCTTTGCTCTGTGTCCCCAGACTGCACCGAGCCCATCGTGCTGATTTTTGGTGCTCTGTCAGTCAAAGACATGCCCCAATTTATATAAAATAATAAAAAAACCTTGAGAACTGAGGGACTTTTTGCATGTGCAGCTTAACATAAAATGTTGGGTTTAGTTTCTTTTAGTTTTGTCATACAATAGAGTTACTTTTAAAGCTCAAGCCTTAGCATTAGTATTTCTCAGAAAGTCTGGGATAAGCTCTTGTTTCTGCAAATTTAGAAAGAATCAGCAGAAAACTAAAAATGTGTGCACTGAGGGTCTGTCTGATGAGTCCTAGTGCTGTGTAGGATTTCTTGGAGTCACACCCTGGCTGCAGAATTGAGAAATTGTTCACCTTTATTAACTGTATTATTTAACTGTAGCTAAATAACCAGAACTCGTTGAGCACATGTTGCTGCATTTTCCCTTCCTGGTTTGTCATCCCTTGCCCCTTCCTTTTCCCACTGGATGTGATTTCCACTGTATGGCACTGAGAGCTATTCCCTGCAAAACAAACATCCAGGGCTTAGCTGGGAATGTAAGGAAGGCAGGTTGGGAGACTTAGGGTGTTCCACAAATTGTCTTTCATTAATTATTCTGAATCCCTATGTGCTCCTAGACCCATATTTTAGTTTGTTTTCAATTCATTAGAGATCACAAAGGATTTATTGATGCCATTGATGCTGGCCTTCACATTTAAAGTGTGTTTTCCCAAATCACTCTCTATGAGCTCTTCTGAACAATTCCTAATTAGTCACGACAAATTTAATACGCAGCCCTAAGCATGTATTGAGCTGTTTATAGTTTGTAATGAATTATGACAATGAAACTTCTTTATAATATGTTAAAATATGTTCTCCTTGTTTCCTGAATGTGGGTTGATCCTGAACCCAGATTCTGTTTATAAAGTGACTGGTGGGCTAGGCAAGGGTTTGCAGCGTCTTTGCTGGTTTTGCTTGCATGGATGAAATTATTTTAAGACTTTGTAAAGCACAGCCTAACAAACACAAGGTAGTCTGGAGCATCTTTTAGCTCTTTATATAGCTGCTGACACTATTATTTCTTGACATCTTCCTGTTCTAGTGGCATTTTGCCATCTGCTTCTAAGATGTCATTATAATGCAAAGCAAAAATTTTAGTATATTCTTCTAAAGTCTTTGCTTCTCTTGCTGCGCCATTCTAATTCCATACAGTCCCTGTTGATGCATTCCTATTTATCTTGGCTGATAGCTGGTTTATTTTCCTATTATGTTCTGCTATTCAGCTTGCATAGAAGGCATCAAGATGCCTTCTCAATTTAAATACTTGCCTTTTCTTCATTAACAGCAGCGCCTCGTCTGCTACCCAGACCTACTGTTCTCCTTTTACATTTTAGTTGTATAATTTGGTGAAGGCTGCAAAATCAGGGGATCTATTTACAACCTGCTTTGGATAATTTTCACTAGGATTGATTGCATACAGAGGAGAGAATGTGTGCAGGCTGTTTTCTGGAAAAATAATTGATTTAGAGAGTTCAGTGTGTTTGGGAATGAACCCACCAAAATAACCATGCTGGTCTGTGCGACAGCCTCTTACTGCTTCGAATCTGAGTTTGCATTCTGGCATGTAAAGCTGAATTTCAGCTTTTAACTTTATAGTTTGAGCAGTTCTGTGTCTTTTTACAGCACACCCTGACACTTAAGGAAAAGGCTTTGTAATTTTAGCAAACGGGATAAGGAGCATTCCTGTTACAAATGTATGCACTCCATGGCTGTCCCTCATGCTGATTGCTATTTTGCATGGAATAATCCACAATTTGTTAATTTCACAGCCAGTCCTATTATGTAAAAAATTAAAAAATCAAGCAAACAAATGGAATAATTTTAACACCACACAGTTTGCTTTTTTCCCACCAAGGCACATTTTTATTGGTATAATGTATGTGTGTTCTTTCATTTCCACACCAAATCCACGACTGAATATTTTAAAATTTCAAGAGTTTTAATCTTGTTTTTCTTCTGTAGCAGACCCAAAGAGATGTGTTAGCTTCAGTCTTGCTCAGATTGTCCATGTGCAGTTGTATGACTTTTAATCTGATGTTACATTTATCAAAATTTGCCAGGGCAGACAAGCATTTCCATGCTTTCACTGGGACAGGAAAGTGTCTTGGTGTAGAACACAGGCTGTGATGGCACAAAACTAATGCACATGGAAGATCAGAGCCATCTCCTGAATAAAATGCCACCTTCTCCAACCTGAAGGCAGCAAAATGGAGAGGAAACGTATCCATCTGGGAAAATTATCCTCCCCATCAATGACATCTGGCTTGGCATTTTGTGGTCTCGTGTTATTAAATGCTTTGCTGTATCATGCACAGGTTCATTAGTACAAATTGGGTTCTGTTCTCATTACAGCGGGTAATCAATTATATTGGATGTGAAATGTCTTCTCATAAATCTGAATTACACTTTTCCTGGAGCCTGGGCCGGTGTTTGGGCTGGTGCAGGCTGGGGCAGGGCTGACAGCACTCGCTGCAGATGGGATTTGAGCTTTGTTCCCCCCATGCCTGGGCCAGGGTTATACCAGCTGCAAAATTCACTGTGCCAGGGCAGCCTGGAGCTTCTGAGGGCTGGGGAGTTCCACCCAGCAGAGGTTCAGGAGGGATCCAGGCTGGGCATCTGGCTGGAATCTCTGTTATATTCCAGGTTCTGGTGGGCGAGGGCAGGAACAGGGCAGCAGATGAGGCACCCCAGGTCACCTGTGGGCACTCATAGGCTTTATATTTCCTGATATTTGCACTATTTAACTCAATGTCATCTGATAGGCAGCTGGGATCAAATATTGGCACGCAAATTTGAGTTAATATATTATATTTTCTGTGTGTTGGTTCCTTCTGTGATGTGTAGTATTTGCTGAATTGAATTGAGTCAGGTTGAACTCCCTGTGCCATGAAGTGCTGCAAATGAACTGGGTAGTTTTTATTTACCACAATGCAAGTTCCTACTAAAAGTTTTATAAATTAGCAGCCTTGTTAATACTTTGAGCGAGGAAGCTGAAAAAGAAATGCACACTAAGAATTGAGGTGTCCTTTTATAATCTAAAGGAGGAGTGGGAGAAAAATTTATCAGAAGCATTTGTCTCCTGAATCCCACTGAATTTCTGCTTTTGCACAAAGGATCTTCGGACTTCTGTTATTTGTGGGTTTCAATGTTCTATTTAATTTTTCTTTACCTACTAATAATTACTTTTAATTTCCTGTAGCCAATAAATGCTTCTTCAAAAACCACAATTTCTAATTAAAAATCCAGCATTAACTTGATGATCAGGATCCATATACATGGTGCTGCTGTTGTAAATATTTTAAAGCTTCTGTGCATTTTCTTCTCCAGGCTTTGTGCTTGCATTGCATCTAGAATAAAGAGTGTAATTACCTGCAGTGCAGTCCTGGGGAAACAAAGCTCAGGATAATTTGGGCTCAGTACTGCACATTTTTTAAATCCACCCCACACCCCCTGGCTCTGATGCCCAGCCGTTTCTGACAATGCAGATAACAGCAAGTTTCAGGTTATTTTTGCCTCGGCCTTCAAACTTCAAGTACCTGAAATCTCTGAGGTCTCTCGTTACCATTTGAGAAACGTCTCCTCCGTTCGAGCATTAGTTGTGTCTCCTGCTGATCCTGAAGTTCTGAGTCCAGTCTTTTTCTTTTCTGGGATTGATTACTGCAATTCTCTGTTTCCTTACTTACCCACTTCTGTTAGAAATAGGCTCAAACTGGTGTGGAGAGATCCTACAGAAGTGATTCCCAAACTCAAGTTCATCAGCACTGTAGCTTTGAGCTGAATGCTTTATTGATCCTATCTGGATATTGATCCTATCTGGATATTGATCATCTCTGGATATCTTATTTCTTGCCTGTCTGAATAGGTTGGGAAGAGTTAGGCACTGAAGGTCATAAGGATTAGTTTGTCCTCATGGGTGTGCAGCCATGTGACATTAATTACCTGGTGTTACAAATCTGGCACATTTGTTTATAGCACAAGTCATTATTGTCCCTCCAGTTCTGGGCTCTCACTGCAAAAGAGACCCTGAGGGGCTGGAGCGTGTCCAGGGAAGGGAACAGAGCTGGGAAGGGGCTGGAGCCCCAGGAGGGGCTGAGGGAGCTGGGAAAGGGGCTCAGCCTGGAGAAAAGGAGGCTCAGGGGGGGACCTTGTGGCTCTGCACAACTCCCTGACAGGAGGGGGCAGCCGGGGGGGGTCGGGCTGTGCTGGCAGGGAACAGGGACAGGAGGAGAGGGAACGGCCTCAGGCTGGGCCAGGGGAGGCTCAGGGTGGACATGAGCAGGAATTTCTCCATGGAAAGGGTGCTCAGGCCTTGGCAGGGGCTGCCCAGGGAGGTTTGGAGTGCCCATCCCTGGAGGTGTCCCAGGAAGGGCTGGAGGTGGCACTCAGAGCTCTGGGCTGGGGACAAGGTGGGGATGGGGCACAGCTGGGACTCGATGGGCTGGGAGGGCTTTTCCAGCCTGAATGATTCTGTCATTCTACATCTCACTTCTTACTTTTATCTCTCCACAGTATATTTTGAGGGACAAAAAAGTAGTGAAGTTTTGCTGTAGTTGAAAAATCTTCGCAAGGCTTATTTTTTGTCTGGTAGGTTGAATCTACCTCATCCATTCCTCAGAATTCTCCTGTCAATCCTTCATTTTTCTTCCCTGATCTTCAAAGAAACTTTGACATTAGAAGGCAGATATCATTGTCTCTTTTGGATAATGCTTTAGGAGGAAGCACAGCTGACTTCTATGTCAGAAGGTGTTAGTAAAAATGAATGCAGAAAAACAACCTCACGTACTCAATATAAACATTTGCTAAAAGCACCAGCTTCTTTTCCTAGAAGACTACATACAAATACAATTTCTCAGCTGGTCCATCACTGAAAGTACAAGTCAGAAGCTATTTAAGTATTGCTGGTGTTGTGTTGTCAGTAAATCAAGGGGCTCAGATCATCTGTCTTTGTTTCTGTTTTGTAGGTAAAGAAGTTCCAAATAATCCTTCCATTTCTTTCCTTTGTTTTCCTATAAATAAATTCTCTAGGATGCTTACTTAGATCTTTTTTTTTGGTTTCTTTGTCTCCTCTTCAGCCAGGTTTTCTGTGTCAGATGCTATCAAGCCAAACCAGGTATGAATGCAAAAGGGCAAATGTATTTGTGGAAATGATTGAGGCTGGAAAACACCACTAATGAGATATTGAATATTTCTTCTCTAATATGCTGACTCCAGACCAGGGTGGCAACAATCAAAAGTCCTTGAAAGGAAATAAATAGCAGTAAGTATGTTAGAGTAGCTTAATGTGTTTATTTTATAAGAACTTTCCCTTTAATAAATAAAATATAGCACAATAGCCCTAGAATACTGGAGTTACAAGTTTAGAAACAAATTTTACCTTGAAGACTTAATCCCTTTCATTTAAAATAAATATTTCAAGGTTTCTAAGTCTCTTCTGTGAATCTTATTTACATTTTTATTAAATGAACTATATTTACATAGCTGTTTCCATAATGTTTCTTCTTATGTCTTTTTAAAAGCTGGCACTATATAGGTCACTAGAACCTTGAATTTCTGAAGTTACTTTTTAACATGATGGTCATAGGCATGAAAAACCTTAGCAACTCTTTTTTTGCATCATATGACATGGAATTTTGAAAGGCAGCCTGGTCTCACAGGCTTCATTTGGAAGGGTCAGAAGGGTTTTCCTCTGGAAGGGAAACGTGGATGGTTTTGGGGAGTGGGAGAGGAAATCCTGGGATTCCAAATGCTGTTGTGATTAAAGCGTGTACTTCTGCAAAGCTCTGACCTGGGGTCCTTCTGCTGGACTGTGCCAGCTCTCTTTCTTTCCAGGTAGGAAATCTCTAATCCTGGTTTCAAGATCTTTTGGACAGCAATGAAGTGGAATTAATCCTTGCTCATCTATGTACAACAAAACAGGGCTTTGCTTACCATTAAAGAAATGGAGGGGGGGAAGAAAAAAGGAGCGTTTATGCTACATTAAATATTTTCATTATGCATCAGATGTTAAGAAATTTCTAGTAGGCCTAAAGCATCTCTGGCATGACTGTTTGGAAAACAAACACAAAACCCTGTGGTGCATGGCAAGCAGTGTGGTTTGTTTTCATACTTAGAACTATATTTTGAATTGTGTATGAGATGCAACATAAATTTATCAGGGCTTTGGCACTGACTGATGCTCACAGAACAACTGAGATTTAGGAAACATTACTTCTGTTATCAGTTAAAAGTGTTTTCTCTTGATTGAATGGTGTGAGCAGGCAATGGCAGGGTGGGACAATATGGATGTGGACTCCAGGATTTTTCTCCTCCTTAGCCTATTGTGCTTGTTCAGAGGAGTCTTGGTGGGATTTGGGTTGGGTTTTTCAGTGAGCTGGTTCCCTGTCCAGTTTGGGGATAGGAATTAGATTTCCTGTGTAAGCTGGAGTGCAAAGGAGCTGTGGGTGCCAAAAGGAGAGGCTGGCTGTGAGACCCAGCACAAAGTTTGGGCAGTGCTGAGCTGTCTCCTCCCTTTCACTTGGCTAATCTGGAATGTTCCAGCAATCCAAGTGCATTACATTTGGCTTTCACTGTTGCCTTATTTGCCTGTCAGAGCTGAGCCTCTCCAGGTGCCTGGTCTGTGTTTGCCAGGCTGTCAGAGATGCTGGTGAAAAGCTGCAAGGTAAATACACACCAACCTCCACGCTTTCATTGCTACCCTGATTCTGCAGCAGTCAGTTCTTACTCAAGGGTTTGCTCATCAAAGCTTCCCTCAGCTGTGGTGTTCAAATGCTGCAGGACTAACCCAAATATCATATTCATGTGTTTGATGTCATGGAATTGAGACTTCAGCAAATCAATTGGATTGAAGTGAGCACTTAGAGTTGAGTCATTCCCTTTCCATGAAGCTGTGCAAGGGGAAGGGAAATCCTTCCCCTTGGAGGAGGCATGGCCATGTGTGTGAGCTTGCTGGGATTTACCTGGGAAAGGCTGGATGCTGCTGCAGAGTGGACTTGGTGAGGATGGAATGAGGGATAATTCTATAATCAGAATTTTTCCCATGCTGTAGATAAAACCAGTTAAATCTTTCTCATCAGTGGTTATAATTTTTCAGATGTTTGCTAAAATCAGTGCCCTTTTCGGTCCCGCTTTTCAAAGGAAATTGTACCACGAGTCGCCTGCTGCCAGAGCCTGGCATCACAGTCGGGGATCGACCCAGCAGTGTTTCCTCCCGAGGTTCTGAAGCCTTGGAAGTCAAGGCTCAGCCCTACCCAGTAAATTAAGGCAGTAGGAAGACAAATGTTACTGGTGTTCAAATACTTTGTCTCCTTGAAGCACACAACACATGCAAATCATATAAAGAACAATGCTGGATTCTTGCTACTGTCGTGAATCTCCGAGCCTGTGTAATAAATGTTGTTGTCACATTATATGGGCTAAATGACTAATGATGGAAGTGTGTTCTTATTCATGCAAGCAGCTGCTGAAAATGTCTTGTCCTAAAATATACCTTCCTGTCTGTGGGGCTGACAGCCATGAAATGATGGAATCAAGTTCCTGTCCTTCAGTGTTGCTTACAGTGAAAACTGTCACAGTTTTTAGAGAAGTCTGTCAGGGAAGGCGCCACAGCTCTGACACAGTGTGGACAACACACCCTTGAAATGCTTTGTGCTGTGGACAGTGTTAAGTGCTGCACCCAGGTGCACTTTTACTTTCCATTTTCCCCCCTCCTTGATGATTTATTTTAACCCCTTGTCCATAAGAGAGCAATTCAAAAATTAATAAGAAGAAAGGAATCAGTAAGCCCAGATGTTACAGTGATCTATTTACTGTCTTGCCTCTGGAACAAGCCCAAGGCTTAGAAATATTTTCTTTTTTATTTTCCTATTAAATGAAATTGAAGTGTGAGAACTTTGGGGCACCTTTGTCAAGCTTGTCATCATGTGCACTTTGACCCTGCAATTTTCTCTGTCTCGTTTGCATGAAGAGGCTCTGGTGCCATAATTTCTTCCTTGAGGACTGAACCTCAGGGGAAGTGTGTGAAGAGAGAATGTGGCTTGACTGCAAGCCTGAACTCCAGAACTAAACTGCCACCTCTCACTGAGCTGCTGTCTTTATCCACGCAGCCCCTGATTTCACCTGCACAACACATTTGTTTAAGAATTGATCTAGCAAAATATCTCCTGACTCCTTCTCGTGCTGATGCACTGTTCTGTCAAATCCATTCACACTGAGGTTTGTAATGCTATTTAGAAACCGTAGTTTGGGGGAAATATTGACATTGTGCTGAGAGCTGCAAACACAGCTGATGAGGTGGGCTCTGCCCTGGTGAGTCCTCCAGCCAGAGCTGACGTAGGTTTGATGAGCAAACACCTAATTAGGGTAGCAGAGGTTATTTTAGATGTGTTCAGTGTGTTACAAACACAGAATTCAGTGATGAGAGGAAAAGAGAAGAGCTCAATAATTTAATCATGGTTTATTTGGAAGTATGCTAAATTAGCAGTTAGGAACAACCACCGGTGGTCACCAGTAAACACAAGCCAATATCTCATTTAGGATAAAGCTTTTTCCAGTTGCAAATTGCCATCTCAGGGTGGATCTTTAGAGCAAACAAAGAAATAACAAAGGGATGTTTTTTTTCCTGCATGGTAAAGAGTTAACAGCACAGAGGGGAAGAGCAGAGAAGCAGGAATTTTGAAAGCAGCTTTTGCTGTGCGGGGAAGGCTCCTTTGGGTAATGGGGAGCTCTCTGGTGGTGAGGAGGAACCAGGAGTGGGGCTGGAAAACTGAAATCCTGTGCAATGCAGAGCACCAGGAGCTCCTGGACACTGAGGGCTCCCCTGGGAGCAGCAGCCCTGGAAATGTGGCCCCTGTGCCTGTTCATTTTAAGGAACATCAGCTCTGTGCCCCAGCTGAGTTAACCTGTTATAAAAGGTGACATAAAGACACTCAGCCAACGTGCAGACAACATTTCACCCAACACGTCCAGAAGAAGAATGTCAGAGCACTGAGCTGAGCTTTGGATTTGTGCAGCTGGCTGAAAATGGTAAAACTGAAACCTTCAGCTGCTTGCTTCCAACTTGGCCCTGTGTCTATAACTAATAAATAACTTGCAATCATTTAATATGTAATTGATTATTAAATCAATATCTGGCTATTTATATAGTTTGTAAGTCAGAGCCATGAAGCTGTATTTATTTAGCTTCAGAGAGGCTAGAAATTGGATTACTCAATTAATTGGATTACTTAACAAATATCGATTAGCATTTTTAAGCAATTAACATTATAGACATGTAACACAGCACTATCTTTTAAAAATTTAATTAACTGTTTAAACAATGCTTGGAAATTTAAAGTTGTTGAGATTATAATTACATTATTGCCTGTGCAGTTTGGAGTTAATTATACTGCATTTCTATAGACTTGATAAACTGCAAAATGTATCCCCTTAACAATCAATTGATATTAAATTACTTTCAATTACTTTTTATTAAAACCAAATTAGAGCCTCGCTTGCGACACAGTAAAAGCAGTACAAAATCTCAGGACTCAGGCACGATTTCTGCCACACCTGCTGCTTTCCACATGCCCAGCTGGTCAGGTGGTGGCCACAGTTTTAAAATAAAAACAAACCTGAAAGAGACAAAGCAATTCAGAGCTCTGGTCTTCAAAAAATTCAATGTCTGATTCTGCTTCCATAGAAATTTGTACAAGTTTTGTTGGTTTGTGTGCCTGGGAGAAGGTCTGAGTCTGGGATCCTTTGGTGTCAAGTTTTATAGCTCCATTAATTGCCACAGCTTTCTGCCCTGTAATTGTGGACATTTCTCTGAGCCCCAAGGGAATGTTTGTGGTGTGTGGTGGTACAGTATGGGGTTGATGAGAATATCCACTTGTTTACTCAACAGGAGTCAAAATTAATCTTGTAGGCTCAAGGCTTTAAAGAAGCTTTCTTTCAGCTAGTGATTCCCAGATTAGTTAGGGTTTAGATACTTAAAAGCTCCAATATTTGATAATAAAATATGTTTAATCTGGTATCAGAAAATATAATACACTGCTTCCTGTGGCATCTTTTAGCAATTTGTGACCCTGTTTGTTTATCATGTAGTTTTTATATTTTTTAATTCTGCTTTCAATCTCAACCTTTTTTATTCCGTTTCCTCTTCAGTGTTGGATGTGCTTCATTAGCTGTTGAGTTTTATAAAGCTGTGTGCTGGCTTTAAGTAGACTTGTAGTAGCAGCACAATAATAACCTCCCAAAGAAGTGTTACAGATGCAAACTAACCCTGCAAATCAAGTGATGATTAAAACCCTTGGATGCCTCCTGGGGATCATGGGATAACATGAAGCAAGGCACTGCCTTTCCATAGCATTCAAGCCATGGCTTCCTCATTTTTTCCCACAAAACTTACATGTTTTCTCAGGGAATAAAAAGGTTTTGTTTAATTCAAACACCGACAGAAGGAGTCATGACTTCTGAAAATCCAGGATTTGACACAAAACAAGTGTGGACTTAAGCAAGGAGATTTTATCTAGGAGGTGATGGTAGCAGCTCTGTGCAGCCTTTCCGTGTGCCAGTCAGGATGAGTGGGAGCACCAGCTGGAATGGGAAAAGGGGCAAGGATAGCTGGGGACTCCTGAAGCCACTGCCCAAGCTGGTTTTTGTGGGTGATGCTGTGTGTGGGCCACGGGGTCTGACCCAAGCCTGGCAGGTCAGAGGACACTTGGCAGGGAGAGGCAGCTGGCTGAGAAGGTGACTGCTGGAATTCGGGTGCTGATGGATGTTTGGTTGTTGGGCTGTTCCCCCCTGCTTGCACAAGCCTTGAGAGAAGCTGCACCAGGCCTGGCATGAGAAGAACCAACTCCTGCTCTGGTAGATTTTGGGAGTGGCTCAGAGCAAAGGACAGGAGTAACCAAACAGAGCCAGACTCCCCAGGCTCTGCTTAACTTTCTGAATGATGTTTCTTTTAACTGATGTTTACCAAAGCCCTGAGCAACCATTGATTTAATGAAAATTTACAGGGAAGGGAGTTTTAGTGCTAGTCACACACCCAAGGTGGAAAGGGGTGCATGGTGAGGATTTATTTTGGGGACAGAGGAACTGGGCAGGTACCTGTCTGGACTGGAAATCAATGGGGCTCAATTCCAGCCTCCTTTAAACACTCCCTTACACCCCCAAGCATCTCCTCCATCCTTTGGCTCTAAAGTGCCTCTGAAAAAATAAACACAGCCAGCTAATTTAAACCCCAAACCATCGGGGTGTGGCTCTTCTGCCTCTCCATGGCCTGGTCCAGAGCCTGGTCCAGAGAGAGAACGCCCTGCAAAGGGTGGGAGTTTTGCCTGGACACTGGGTGGAGCTGGAGCAGCTCTTTTGGTGACTGCTGGGTTGCTCCAGTTGTATTGCAAAGCCAGATCTTTGGTCCATACCTTGAGGAAATACAATTTATTTTCTTTGCATTGCTCTGAAAGTGTAGAAAAAACCTATTTCCCTGTGTGTGTGTTTATGCTGGAGTACATACATCCAGAGGCATCCTGGCTGTTTCAGGATTCACTGCCTTCAGCACTGACCAAAAGGGAAGTTCCTGTTTTCACGCAGTTTATATCCAAGTGACTTGTGTTACAGCTCTCCTTTTATATTTGGCTTGCTGTTTACCACAGCAATGGGCAAATCATAATCTCTCTTTTACTTGAGTTTTGTGGCAATTACCTCCTTCACAAGGATGTGAAATTTCATTTGCTTCCATTTCTTTGTTGTTGGCATCATAATGTGAATTGTTCCACTGCAGCATTTCAAGGCTGACATGGTGTTATTTGTATTTGAGGGAATCAAGCTGCAAGTGACTGAGGCTATGCATATTTAAAAATTAAAATCTGGTGACTCTGCAAAGGTAACTTTGGTCTACAAGTTGTCTTCAAGAAGTATTAATAATGACAATATTACATTGTGTGAGAGAGTAAACTAAAATGTCCCTGTGGACACATTTCACTTCAGTCATTAAGGAGAAAATGACTGTACTCTTTATTTAGAATAATGAGAGCTGATACTGGTTGTCGTTAGAGTATGCTACAATCAAATGTTAATAAGAAGCAGCTTGAGAATACCACACTAATGCAAGGCTTTTTTTAATCAAATCTTTGGAATCGATTGCCTGTGGCAAAAGAAGCAAAATCTTTAATATGATATAATGATTTTTATACTATCTCTGGGGAGAAATGTTCGTTCTGTTGACTTCTTAACCTCTTTTTGGATGAATACCACATCATATATTTTGTTCCAATCATTAGAAGATTGTGTTTTGAACAGATATAGTCACATGAAAAGTTTGATATACACAGTCTATGGTATTTTTCAAGCTGAAACTCTTGAGTAACTGCATGCTACTTTCTAAAATGTGACTGTAATGATTGGTACTAATCTTAAATCTAAGATCCAGTGAAAGAAAGATTATTTTCAGGTGTCACTGAACTATCCATATTGATTCTGTGTTTTCATGCAGTGGTGTCTGACACACACCAAGTTATTTTCTTCTAATTAGAGTATAAACCCCAAATATCCCTAGAAACAAATAAATATGGAAAACTAGTTTTGGGAAGGAGATGCCCACAAGTTTCTCCTTTTACCTTCAATTCCAGGCTCCAAGACTGCTCAGCAGTTTATTTCTATGCAGACAGAATGTGCTTCATAGATTTGATCTCACCTTAGTGTGTGTATGGGAGCAAAGAGAGAGATTCCTCTCCTGCAACGTTTGTGCTTGCGAGGAAATATGGGTGTGAAATGAATTTTGTCTTTTTCACCAGGAGGAACACAAAGCAGAATGGAAAGGAAGATAAAACTCATTTCAATATGTACAGAGAGAGCATTTCTTATTTCTGCTGATGGCTGCCACATCTTTTCAGTGGGAACAGCTGGTATCTAAATGGCTTCCTCAGCTAAAACAATGTCTATCTCACTTTAAAATTTCAGCAGGAAGCTGCTGCTTCATCATTTAGTCATGTCACATATTTATAGTGTTGTCTTTGTGTGGAGTGTTTGAGACACAAAAATGAAAGAAAATTAATGCTGTGTACATCTTGGCGCCAGTGAACGTAAAGTTATGGTTTGTCATAAAAACCTGTAATCTGCTGCGAGGGGAGGAGCCCAGCTCTCGGCACTGTGCTGAAACTTTTAGAAATAGAGCAATTAAAAAGTGTCATAGGAAAGATGGGCCCCACTCAGCAATCCATTCCTGATCATCTCTGAGTGCAAACACATCAGCAATCCTGCTGCAGTCCTGGAATCGCCTTCCTGGTTAAGCACCCGTTGGAGTACCTGCAGCCCGCCGTAGCCGGGGTGAGGATGTGTGCTCCTCATAAATCCTCATTTAGCTGGCATATTGTGTCTTCTTGCAAATTTCAATATGAAAATAAAACGGGGAAAAAGGAAACAAATTGAGTTCCAGGAAAAGGATTACAAAAAGGTATACAGGATGAAGGATAAATCAAAAAAAGTGGCAGTGGTTACTGGCCAAATGAATTCAACTGCATTTCTTTAGTCTTCATTTTTCCTTGCTGTAGTGTTTATAAAAGAGAAGTCAATAATGCTGTTTAATAAGAGCCAGTTCTGTCCTTTTGAAATGGAAAACAATAAAATAAGTCTATTCATTCAAGCTGTGAAAAACTAGAGTTTACAAAAACAGTATTTAGTTTTCTCCATCAAAGCTTCGTGTTCCTCTCACCATCACATTAGTTATACACACCTCATACATTGTTTGGGAACACCAAGTTCAAAAACTCTTCATGTAAATGAATATTTAGAGACAGGGCATGAGAAATTGTGTTCTCCTTCATCCCTTGTCATCAGTGAGACTGCTCTGCACAGATCAATTATTGCACCCAGAAGTGACTCCATTTAATGGTTGTGAATGCAAAACAAGAATTAGGTTTTCTACACGAGGTCCCTGGCAAAGCCATCCTGTGAAGGGACAGATGAGCCAGGCTGGTGACATCCATGTCTGCTACCTTAAGTAGCAGCATTGGAGGAGTGACCTGTGTATCCACATAATATCTAAAAACACTCCTCACAAACCAAACCCAACAGCCCTCTCAAAGCTTGTGAGGACAGGAATTAAGGCCTGTTTCCCACCCTGACACAAATAGTGAGGCTTCCTCACAAGACAGGCACGTGCTGTTTGCTGCAGGTGGAAAACTTCCTGTCAGAGATCCTTCCTGGCTTAGGAATATTGTGTTGTGCAAACCCCTGCTTTTGTTATTGGGTCAGCTGTGTCAAAAGCAGGAGAATCCAGCCCTGAGCTGCAGGGTGTGGATGCAATTTCCATCAGCTGGGAAAGGTTACAGCAATCCTGGTTGTGATTCCTCCTGCCCACACATGGACTGAGCTCGTGAGCCCCACCTTCCCTTTCCCAGCTGATCCTGACCTTTCTATGGTGTCATTTCTTCTGTCTAGAATTGCTTGAAAGAATAGTTATATTTCATGGTCCAAGAGACTTAAATGTCCTGGATATCCTGGGAAAGACTCCTCAGAAGCAATTTTAAGTTTTGGGTTCTGTTTAAATTTTCTTTTTTTATTTTTTTTTTTAAATCCAAGTCCTTGTGGGGACAAGGCTTAAATGCCAGGAGTTAATGAGCGTGGGTCAGGCCCACTCCCTAATTTTCCTCCTCTCCTAAATGGGAGCTGCTTTTACAAGATAAAAGCTGCAGTGCCTTCCTGGGCGAGCAGTGGGAAAACAAAACCTTCCTTGTACTCCAATTTCCCTGGTCCTCCACCACTGGAGCTTCTGGGCTGTGTTTATAAAGGGAAATGAGCATTGGCTGAGCATCTGACAAGCAGGAGGCAGCTCCTTAAAGCTGCTTTAGATTCTTGCTATTCTTTAATACCCCTGGTGGGTTGCGGATGTGGCTTCAGCCACAAGTCAGGGATTCTGTGCCTGTGAGGAGTTAACTGACTGTAATTACTGCATATTTGTGGTTTAATTGTGTGGGGGCACGGCCGTGGCTGGAGAGTAGGAGAGGAGGACAGGAGCTTGTTTTCATTTTTGGGTTCTTTTCTGAGCTTGCCAGGCAGGGGCAGCCACAGCAGCTCGAGGGAGAGGCAATCTGGGAATGCCACTCCGGGAGGGATGGAGGCCTTCCCATGGCACAGAGCTGCCATTCCAAAGGGTTTGCTGGCACCTCACTGTGCAAAGGTTCCTCTTCTGTTCCAGAGGGGAGTCAGCATGGAGAAGCGGCCCTTTGGAGCTCCGGGCAGAGGGAACAGGGACAGCACTGGCACAGGACCCGCGGGCCAAGGTGGCACCGCACAGCTCCTCACCGGAGCGCTGCGAGAGCGGGAACCACGAGGCACTTCTCTGCACGGGAACAGTTGTCTCAGAAAATTGTTTTGAGCACAAGAAATGGATGGTTGTTATCAGTTTCAGACATCTGCCAGTAACACTGTAAAATGCAGTGACATGAACTAATTGTGCTCAGGCACCAAAGGAGCAGCCCTGGCCTGGCTGGTTGGGAGCTGACCTGCGAGGATGGTGGGGATGGTGTGGGGGAGGTCTCTGTGCAGCAAGACAAATCCAGACCTGCAGCACTTAGCTGGATGCATGCACATATTATGGTAATTATTTCTGTATATAAAGTTCAACTTAATAAATCTTTTTCCTCCTGCGTTTTCACTTCCCTGCTCAGTGAACTGTACAGAAACATTCTGCTTGGCCATTTTCACGAATCATTTGATTAAATGTATTTCAGTCTGATATCTACTCAGTGGCTAATGTGCAGAGAGAAGAGCAACTTGCTAATTTAATAACCAGTGTTTCAAATTCCTGACCTAAAGTAAAAATCCTATATCTATTTGTGGAGCCAAGCAAAGGTAAGGAAACTAAAAAAAAAAACGGTGAGATTCCTACGTAACTATTAGTTTGTAGATTATTTGTATCTTGGAGATGCTAAATGGAAAAGGTATATTAATTATGGGATCTTAAGCATGAGGCTGGATTTTAAGAGCTTATTTTGGTTCTGCCTATGTCTGCCAGGAGGTTTTCAAACGTGTCAAAATTCTGGCAATGTCTGCAGCTGAGCATAGTGGTCTAGCTTTGAGAGAACCTACAAAATTTCACTGCTGCATCTTCCAGGAATAATTGGATACAATTAACACCCCAGTGTCTTCCCTCGGTTCCCTCGGTAAGATCCCAGAGGAGCTGAGACCCATTCCATCCTCTCTTTCCTTTGCTGTCCCTCAGGATCCACCAGCATGTGGGATATATAAAGCAAGCTGCTGGCATTGCTGAGGAGATGGAGAATTAGCTCCATTTACTGATATTTGCATTTGTTCGGGATATTGAGCAAATACATGGATATTTATCTCCCTGGATGAAAAAAGGACTCTTGGCCTCAGCCTGCTGTTGTCTCCCTATCTGCAGCATCTCAGAATTGCTAAGTTAAGCACTATGTTCACTTTTATCATAACCTGTTCTTATCAAGTTGAATCTTATCTTCTCCCTCCTGATTTGCCTGCTTGTCAGGATGTGCTTCATCTTCTTTTAGGAAAATTGGTTTTTGGCGGTAAACTTTTTAGGGAGCGATATCATTTGTTAGGGTATGACTTTGTGTCCAGTGAATGGTGATTTCAGAAGTGATAAGGAGATAATAACTTTTTGCTATGCCAGCTCATGATGCCGAGGGAATTACTGTTGTGCTTGGGGCCTTGGGAGCAATTTGAGCTCCAGGCTGGGAGGTCCCGAGTGAGAACGGTCTGGGAATAGGTGGGTGTAGCTGGCAGCGAGTCAGATTCCAGTTAGCCAAAATAAAGCTGAGGCTTCTGTGTTTAATCTGTGCCTTTGTTTTGTTGTCCGTGTGTGGGAGCAGCACAGAGCTCTTCACTTCATCAAATATGAGTACACAGCCAGAAGGATGAAATAGCTCAGCACTGAGGGTTTGGGGCAGGGGGAAAATACATCCTTTTACTTGGTTGTGTTTTTCAAGCTTGCTGGTGGCCACTTCTCTGTGCCTAAATCGCTTTTTCTTCTGTCTAAAATCATACCAAGTATAGGAGCTCAGATGTTATAATAGTGACTATTATTTTTCCCCAGAATGAAATAACAATAAATTAAGTATTGAAACAAAAAAAAAAATTAAAACACTTGCTAACTATCATTAAGTAGCACCACGGAAGATTGTTGTTCATATTCAGCTGAGCTCGTTGTCAGTGCTATAGTTTATACTTACCAGGCTAGAAATAATTTCAAAGTCTTTTCCATTAATAATTTATATACTTGGGATAAAATGGTGCATTAAGGCATTTTGAACCAGTGTTCATTTAGACATTTGGCTTAAGGAAAGAGCATTGGCTTGCTTGACTCCTGTGACTGAGTTCTGAGCTATTTAATGCTGTGAATATTTGAGGTACACTCAGCAAGAGCTAAAGATTTGTGTTTCAGTCAAACAGCTGTTTTTGTTTCTTAATTCACTTTTTCTGCTGAACTTAAGCAGAGGGAAAGGATTTGGATGAGGTGGAGATTACCTGTTGGGAATGCATGTCTTTATTTTACAGTTCTAGTATAATTTATGTTTGATTGTTTTACATCTGTTGTTGCTGTTCCATTTTGCTGGAGCAGTGGCCACTCTTCGTGGTCTTTTCTAGACAAAGAAAGACTGATAAAGGTGCTGTCTCTGATCAAACCTCACTTTCTTACCTGTGCTGTGCCTAAAGTTTCATGAGCTGCTGCAGTCACTTCTCTGGTGCTTCTCATAATGTGCTGCCAGAATTACACGCACAGAGTAATTTCTGTGTGACATCCCAAGTAATTCCATGGGGCCAGGGATGCTGAAGGACCTGATCTGGTTGTAAGCTGCAATAACACTCTATTACCACCTCTGCTATAAACCCAAACTGTTTTGCTTCTGTGGTAACACAGAACTGCCATTCCCAAATGTCACTGATTCCTGCCAGGCAGTGGAATCCCACAGCAAGGACAAATTCAGCACTGTGTGCACAAATGACACTGTGCACCGTGCTGGACGTGAGGTCAGCTCCTGCCACGTTGTAATAACCAACAGAATCAATTCCAGCCCCTTCCCAAGGAGAGCTCTGCTACCTTGGTGCTGCAGCACTCGAGCACCAGCAAATTCTGATCAGCAAAACCCGATCAGCAATGGGAATGTGCAAAGTGGAGCTGTGATTAGGGCAGATTGCTGCCCGGGGAATGGTTTCCTGGAGGATATTGTCTTTTGAGAACAACTTAGCCCAGCTGATAGCCACGGAAAATAAACAAAATCCTCAAACTGCAATGATGAAAGCTCTAAGGGTCCGAGGAGCTGGAGCTCAGGAAATTTCAGGACTTCTTTATTTCAGCTGTAAGGGTGGAATAGCACAGTGGTTTACACCTACTATTAACTCCGTAGTAGGCCAGGGTAACAATCAGTTATTAAATCTCCATTTCAAATCAGAGCAATTTCCTGCATTGTCTTCCAGACTCCTTCAGTGTTTTGGGGGAGGAGGTAATGCAGTGTTAGATATTCAGGGTGACATATAAATGGACTTTATCCTTTTGTTCTTTTTTTTTTAACTAAGCATTGTGTTACTTTGACATTGACCATCTCCTCAAGGAGTTGCATTTAACCATATGAATGGTTATGAACCTCTCTGTAAACAAATAACCTTTTTTAATATCTTGATTCATTATTAGGCATATAAAGGAGGGAAGGGGGATGCAGAGAGAAAAATTCTTGCTGACCCTTAGGCCTGTACTCCTTTAATCATTTGAGCTTCCTGAATATTGATATGAAGTTTCATTTGTTATAGCTCAGTGTGATGGGTTGAGCCTGAGCTGATGGACAGCTCGTTTGACCAGTGGCGCTTTTCGAAATTTCCATATATAAAGGCTGGAGGGACAGGAAGTGCTCTCTCTCTTTGGGGTTTGGCGTTCCAGCAGGAGGGGGGGGGAAATGGCGGCCGAGGCTTTCGCTCCTTGGAGCGGCCTCGAGCCTCTTCCCTCCCCCGGTGCCGGGGACACGGCCCCGGGATGCCGGCGGGACGATCTCCTCAGAGCCCGGCAGCTGAGAAACAACTGTGTTCGCTGCAAGTAGCTGCAACATCCAGCCAGGGCTNGGGAGAGGTGTTTTCCCAGTAACAGCTTTATTCCCGGGCGGGGGCTGTTGTACTGGGGCTGATACAGTTTTGGGGGACCATGGATTGTAAAGGAAATCATCTTTTCTCCTTACTCGGTAGAAAGATTCTTAAAATTGTAGATACTGACTAAGAATTATGTGATATTATCCTTTGTGCTGGTTTAAGGAAGAAGAAAGGAGAAGGGGGGGGTGAGTAAAAAGAGGGATTTTACTTTGATTTTCTTATTATTTTCTTTTCTCTTTTAATTCTGTTAATAAACTTTTCATTTTCTTTAAGTTTGAGCCTGTTTTGCATTCCTCCAAATCTCCTATCTCACAAAAGATACAGAGGTGAACTAAAACCACTACACAGAATTGGTGTTTCCGCCCGGTTTTGAATCTAAACCCCTACACTCAGCCCAGGATGGACTCTGGTATTAGTGTTCTGTGAGGTATCCTACAGAGATGGGAACCCAGGGAAAGCCCTTGTGGGAGGGACATCACTGCAGGTCTGAAAGGTTTGCTTTGCTTTTCACTTGTTACTTAAAAGAGGGGGTTTAAATGTGTAATACTTGATCATTCAGTGATAAGGAGAAGGTGCATCTGATTGCTCCCACTGCATTAGGGAAATAACCATGTTCTTATCTGATGTTCTCTCTGAAGTCACAAACTGGGGATGGGGACCCTTTCGTGTGCAGGTTAACCCTGTGGTTTTGCTCCTAGGGATGTGATAGCTCAGAGACACCTTTAGCATGAGGAGTTTTGCTGTTCCTAAAAGAGTAATCACAGATCACCCCGAGCTGGAAGTGACGCCCAGAGATCATGGAGTCCAACTCCTGACCCCACACGGGACATTCCCAAGAATCACACCCTGTGCCTGACAGCATTGTCCAAAAGAAAATTGCCTTTATTGCTGAAGGGATGGAAAAGATAGAAACTTAATTGATACATGATAATGATAGTTGTTTCACTGCTGTCTATAAACACACGAAAAAAAAATCTTAGTGATGAGTAAGGCTGTTTCTGAGAGCAGGTAATTAGTAACAATTGTGGGGAACTAACAGTTCATTAAAAGCATCTTTCTGTTGTAGCAAACACTGGAAATGTTCACACACACTGCATTTCAACTTAACTTGTAAATTATCCCAGTAGCAAGCCAGTAACTGTAGTATGGCCATTGTAATGCAGGTGCAATTTTTTGGTTTTATTGCAGTTGCATCAAGATATGTGAAAATTGCTAAGGAGATTTTGGGAGAGAGTAGATGACAGCAATTTTAACAGAGTATTTCCCTTGCTTTTCTAATTCATAGTGACATGCCGCGGTGACCCAGGCTGCCCGGTGAGCCTGGTAGGCGACATTGCTTCTGTCCTCCCACATGGACACTCCACTCCAAGAGCGGGCGCTAGGTGCGACAGTCCTATTGGAGGGGTGGAGTAACACGAACCCAAATGGTAACCCTAGGGATGCCGAAGCTCTCCCAAAGAGCGTAGTGCCAGCGAGCCCTGATGGGCCGGCAGGGTCAGGCTGATGGAGTGCGGCGGCGGAGGCAAAGGATGAAGGAGGCGCTCTCTTATGTTGCATAATCCATGTCTTTATTTCCCTGCCCCGAGCGGGGGAAACAGGGAGGCATGAAGGGAGCAACCTGGAGCTTGGCCTTAATAGAATGGCCTCAGCCCTGGGCAAAGCCCGGGGAGCTGGCCTTATGGAAAGGCCAAGGAGTGGCGATGGAAGGGCGATGGAATGGCAGTTGCAGGGGGAAGTTATACAGGGGGAGGAGAATGGGAGGTACAACAATACAACCAATAAGGGGAAGACATACAATGACAGGCAACCAATCCTGACAAACAAGAGGAGGAACTTATTTGAATCAACCAATGAGAAACATAACAGAACAGAACGTTCTAGACATTAATTGAATAGTCAATAAATCTATTATTAAACATAAGTCAACCTAACCAATAAGAGACTCAAAGGCTAAGAGGATTCTGGAAACAGGGAGGAGATGAGCCTCGGAGTGACACCCAGTGGGTGGAGAGGGAAAACCCTTGTCTCCTCCTCGGATCCGCCCTCAGAGGCGGATCCCAAGGCGGGGACATCCACCCACTAGATGTCCTCCTTGATGTACAGCCCAAAAGTGGGCTGGGTCACCGCAGCAGTGACACTTTTCCCTTTTGTCATTGAGTGAAAGCTCTCATGCAAATCCAGTACCTATGATAATACACCTGCAACGTGAAACCTAAATTTTATTGTGGGAAGGGAAGCCCTGGCAGAGTGCAACTCATTCATTGCAGGAGCAATGCAGCTGGGTTTGAAGCCTGTGGGGGAGCAGAATGAGCAGGGCATTTTTTAGCACTGGGATGTAGTTGAAACTCCTTTTCAGACTGACATTTATGAAAGGTTAACAGATATAAGACCTGATGAAAGAGCCAGCAGCATCAGGGGCCCAGCTTAATAGCTTATCTGCTTTGCTGTTTATTTTCCAGGGAGATTTCCTTCAACAAGGAGCAAGAAATGTTGCAATATTTGTCACGTTTAGGCCAAGGGTTTGAAAAGTTTCAGATTTCCTTGGCTTCTGAAAACAGCCTATTCTGAAAACATGGTAACTCCTCCAGTTAACATTATTGGGAAAACTGCTTTTGAGCATACTGCTTTGTTCAAGTCTTTTTTTGTAAATAAGCACACAAATGAATTGTTTTCTCCACCTTTCCATCTCAGTCCTTTTTAAGCTCGTTTGGAAAGTAAATTAAAAAGCAAAATCTAGCTAAATACCATTTATTCCTTGAGTTAAATGAATGCAGGATCAATAATTTAGTATTCCTTGATGTTTCTAAACATAACTGCTGAGACAGCCTAAACAATGGATCCTCAAAATCTTGCTTACACTGCTCAAATTCAAGATACGATTTTGAAGGTCTAGGACTGATTTAAAGGGCAAACTTGAAAGGGAGAATTCAAATTCTAAGTATATAAAATAGGATCTAGCTATACCATTGTTCCTAGTTCACCTAGAAATTTTATTGCTTGTGTGTTCCATGTTTGAGACAGAGAACAAGGGGCCTTTGGGGGCTGTTTAGAAAGCACTTACAGCAGAGCAGAGATTTCTGAATCAGCTCGAGATTGGCCACCTGGGGCATTGGTCACAGGCTGGTTGACCCAGTGTGGAGACGAGCTGGGTTTAGTTTGCTCAGGGTTTCTTGCAGTTTTGTGGGTGTGCAGCACAGTTTCTCCTTCAGGTTTCCAAGGCCAAATTACAAATCCTGAGCATCCCTTTCCCTTGTGTATCCTTTCGGTTGCTTCCTGGAGGAGTCTGTGTTTTTTGCCAAGAACGTTGTCTAGGTGTAAAAGCTTTGCTGCTGTTCCTTCCCAACACTTCCCAAGTGTTGACAGAGCGAGACACAAGTGCCTAAGTCCCATTCAGAGCCACAAAATGAGCATCCTCTTGATTATGGGGTCTAGAAAACTTTCTCAGGTTCTGCTTGCCGGCTTGGTCCCGCAGAAGGTGGTGAGGAAAGATTTTTCTCCCTTCCTATGTGATGCCTTCAGTACCTAAAAAAACCAACCCCTGAAATAGCCTTGAAGTCATTGGAGAGCAGAGTTTAGGATGCATTTATTTCCTTAAGATTTACTGTAGCTGTATTTACTGTGTCTGCAGAGATATGATGAAGTGTAGCTCTCACTTTTGGCTGCCTGTCTCCTGTTGCTTGTGCAGCAGCCTGGCCGTGCCAGAAGCTGTGGATTCACTGAAGGGTTGATTCACTGCAGGATTGGGTGATGTAGTGCTCAGTGCTGTGCTGTTCCCTCTGAGGATGTAGCTCTTAACGTGCTATGGCAGGAACATCGATTTGGGACACAGAACACACAGAATTATGACAAGTTGCAGGTATAATTAAAAGAAGTTTGTCTGGTGTATCCAGTTCTTGAAGGCTGTTCTGGCTGACAGTGATCTGTAGTTTTGGTAGCCTTTCTTTTCAAATAATGTCAAGTTTGTTGGGTTTTTATGTGCATGACTCGTGTCATCGTTATCCCGACGTGTAAAATTCCCAGAGGGGTTTCCTCCTCAGAGTGCAGTTGGTGGCACGGAACGAATTGATGGCATTGAACAAGCAGTTCTTAAACGCTGTAGAGGGAAAATCAGCTCCTGCCTCTTAGAGAGAGCATTTAATTATTCCAGTATCCCTATACCTCTACTCCTAATTTTCTTTTCCACTAGCAAGAGCATGTATGGAAGCAGACGTGACAGTTCCTGAAATTTTAAGCTGTTTGGGGTCCAGTGTGTGTTTCTGCACTATTCCATTCAGTGATCCATCCATTTGCACTTTCTGTGGCCTCAGAACTGCTGGGAGAACTGCAGCTGCAACAGGAGCATTTTGGGTGCCAAGTGGCCACGTTGCCCACGTGCCCCTTTCCCTGCACCTGCACTGGACAAACAGAGCAGTTCAGACATCCAGGGTCTAACCATGGTGCCAACAGGAGGCTTTTCCTGCCTCCAAAATATCCCTGCCTAAGGGAAAGAGCCACTCCTGCACTGTCTTAAGCATTTTCATGTATTTAGCTGGAGCAATGGCACTGTCAGTGAACAATTTGGTTAAATTTATGTCAGCTCATGTGGTCTGACTGCTGGTAATTGAATGGGATGAGAAGGAATACTGTAAAACTCAGCTCTGGCCAGGTTTTATTAGACAGTGCAATGAGAGGGGCTGAATCAAAATACACACAGAGAAAAGTTAATAAAGATTATGAAACATCTTAACGTGGTCAAATCCAAGGGCTCCACGCCATGAGCTGTAAGCTCAGTAACAGGGCTGTGAGCAGCTGTCCCCAAATTTAAGGAAATTACAAAATTGCCATAGTTCCAGCTGGGTTTTAAGTGCTTGGGAAACACTGCAATCCCAGAAATCAGGTTCCATATGCTGACTGAAATGGGGGGCTATCATCACCTGGCATTTCACATGGATTAACCCTTCAGTATTCCTGACACAGTCCCACTTGGAGATGGCTGTCCTAATGTCCTCCAATGTCCCAGACATGCTCAGGAATATCCTGTGTGCATCCCACTGCTGATAGCTGCTGCTCTGAGAGTCAATGTGACATTTTTAATATATTCTGAGCTTCTGTTCCTGAAAGAAGCTTTTCATTTTGGAAATAAAGGGAGAACATTTTGGGAAATGTTTCTTTGCAGAACAACTGCACGCTTCTGGCAAAATGGAAAGGGATTGGCACAGGAACAAGTCTGACATACCAAGTGCAAAGAGATTTTGAGTTTGTTCAGACTGAGACTTATTGGCATTAATCAGCATGTGCTTTTAAACACACAAAAATAAGTTTTCTGTGGCTGTATTTGAATATGTGGATGTGAAATGTGTACGCTTATTTTCTGACAATGCTGAGAAGGGCATATGGAGCTCAGAAAAGCAGCTTCAAAGACAGAAAGCTGAAGGAGGAATGCACAGAATCACCTTGAGATTTGTTACCACCTGTAAGAAAATACATTTTCTTCACCTTTTAGGGGTACTTAAACCTGTACTGAATCCCATTTTGCTTTACTATGCAAAACATAAGATCATAAAATAACATTAAGCGAGAACTAATTTTGCAGGAGAAACATCCCTAAATAATTTCTGCTATTTTATCAGTGTGGGGAGTTCTCTTTAGGGCTGGT
This sequence comes from Aleadryas rufinucha, assembly GCA_013397815.1. Taxonomy (NCBI): domain Eukaryota; kingdom Metazoa; phylum Chordata; class Aves; order Passeriformes; genus Aleadryas; species Aleadryas rufinucha. The sequence continues at coordinate 131,501 of VZTH01010811.1, forward strand.
ATTCACCTCTGTGTGTGAGGACAGCAAAGAAATCATGGATGAGCTGAGCACTACATGGGATCCTGCTGAACCCTCTAAGGCTGGTGCCCCAAGGATCTCTCCCTCTCTATATATTTATATATAATGCACTCAGGTTGCTGCTGCAGCCCTGGCTCAGCTGTGGCACACAAGAGGAGGTCCTAAATGCCCTGGCTGGGCACTCAGAGCAGCCCTGCCTCAGCCAAGACAGTCTTCCTTCCTCAGTGCCCTGTTGGGAACCTCAGGTTTTGGGATCTGAATTCCTTCAAGTTTTCAAAAAGCAGATCTGGTTTACTTAGAACTTGTGGAGGGTGCAAAGGTTTGGGGTAAATTCCTGCCCTGACTGAAGGGGTGCTGCTGGTCCCCAAGGGATGTCAGTTCCTGCTGGCTGCTGGTGACTGTACAACTGCTCTCACCCATCAGCAGTGCTTTTCTAATTAACACATGAAAGGAATTTGTGTAACCACCTCTTCCTTCCGTAGCACCGCTTCATTCATGACACTTCTCCTCTGAGCACAGCTTGAATGTCTCCTGAGTTTTGCTAGAGGCTTCTCCAAGAGCAGAATCCTCATTTTCATGGCCAGAAAGTGAAAGCTGCAACGTAAGGCTCTTATTCAATTTACAGGAAAAGACGAGACAGGAGCAGAGCATAAATTAGAGGCCAGAAGGTGAAAGTGAGGGGCTCAAAGCTGAGTGAGGTTTGAGAGCCCAATGAAAACATCACAGAGGTTAAAGACAAGAAGTCGAGGACACTGAGTAGCATACATTGGGAAATGAGATATTATTATTTTACAAGTATTTCCTACTGAAAGTTGTTAGAAAGAGAACAGCTCCTTTGGTTATGCCTGCAACTGTAACGCCTTAAATGCTTAAAGCTCAAATCTCTTTTAAAAGGTTATTTTATATCATATTAGCACGGAGTTGAATTATTAGAACGGAGACAAAACACACTTGCAGAAAGCAGATCAGAGGTTTTAAGGGGGCGGGGGTTTAATTTGGGTTTAGAAACCCGGCCCTGAGGTGAGAGCAGATAAGGAGAAGCACGGAGAACATGGAATCCATATTCATCTGCGGCGCACATCGCCCTGCCCCGGAGAGCCCTGCTGGCTGACACGCCAGGGCTGCACTCAGCACCTCATTGCAGAGTCTGATTCGGGGTTTGCTGGGCTCACTGTGCAATCTCTTGCTTCATTCAGCAATATCCATACCCTGATCGTCCTCCAAAGAGGAAGGGAGGTTTGCTCACCACGGCAGAGGAATCAGCCCCTCAGCTACACCCGGGCTGAGCACGTGTATCAAACTTGTAATCATTTGCATACACTCCTAATTATCCCATCATCACTGAGCTTTAGTGTGGATTATGAAAGTGCTGGATTTTTAATGTCTGAATGCTTCAGGAGCTAAAATCGAGTTACTTGGTGTGTCTTCTTTTGTATACAAATATATATCCTGATGTTTAGGAATATCTTAGCCAGGAAATAAAGAATCCCAAATGAAATGCAAATGTTGGTGTATTTCAGCTGGTTCTTGAGAAGTGTAAATGGAAAGTCTGGGGTTTCTTGTATTGTAAAAATATTAAACTAAGAGGAGAAGTTTTGAAATCTAAACATAGGATGAAATGTGTAATTTACCAGTGAAAAAGATATTGTCCATAGTAGTGATCAGGTGAGACCTCATGTTTCAAGGAATGTAATGACTTCTGGGAAAATGAATTCCCAAACCCAAATAGTTCCTGTGGAATATTGTGAAGTAAATATGGAAGTAAATATGTAGCTTTTGATGTTCTTTGGGAATGATTTCTATTTTTTTCTTTAAGTGAATATTAATTCCTGCTTCTATTTCTCTATCATTATAGTTTAGGAGTATTAAAAATGGATAGGGAAGGTCTGAAGTCCTTAAGTAAGTTACTTTGATCTGTGTGATTTTAGAGTCCAAGAAACTGGATATTGACTCTTGAAAGAACAAAACAAAAAAAGAGAAGTCCCAATTTCTCATTTATTACAATGTTGAATCAATATGTTTGGCTTGTGAAATGTTTTCCAGGATAAAGCAAAATGTCTCTGAAGCAGAATTTTTCTTCGGTACATCATAATCTACAACTCATCCGAGCATATGGGATCAATAGTGCTGTGTCTTGTTAGGTAATCATGAAACTGGAGGAATATATTAAAGGAGGATAGCAGAAAATGAGCCTTTTAGGGAACTGTTTGGTTTGGGATTTTTACAAGCAGAGGTAATTATTGTAAAACCATAGAACCCTGTTATCAATTAAAATATCAATAGTCCTGTGAATAGAAACTCTGAATTCAGAGGACTTTTCTTGCATGGTTTCTGTGAGTGTTGGTTTGTGTTTTTCCATATATTTGTGTGTGTCAATGTGTGTCAGCCAGACTACTCCTTATGACAACTGTTACTTTTATCTTCTGGTATGGCAATACTGAAAGATGCTGCTGCCCTTGCAATGCAGTAAAAATCTCTGTAGCTTTGAAGCAGAATTAAATGTAGCTGAAATGTGTCTATTGAATCAGCTTTGGAGGTTTCCATGTCCATGGTGTGCACACCCCTGTCAGCACCCCACTGAGTTAAAGACAGCCTGAAAGTCTGTCATTTTAAACTGAAAAGAAATTAAAGAGCTTAATATTGGAATGAAACCATGGCTGGCTGGTGCAAGAGATGCTGCTCTCCAACACTGGCCTGTCCATCCAGGCTTCCAGAGGAGTGGAACAGTTTTGTAGCACAGGAATGAGAGGGGGAAGGACCAAGACTTCCACCTTCACATTTCTGAGCACTTTTGTTTGTGCCAGTCTCCACTTCTAATTGTAGCCCTGCTGTCGTGCTCCACGTTCAAGAGCCAAGGTTTTCCTGGCAGAGGAAGGGAGCAAAAGTTTAGTTCTGCAAATGTGTGTTGAGACTTACAAACCTAATTACGATATCAAACTTTGGTGATGATTGTTAAATATGTAACTGTAAGTATGCAAGGAGCACACCCACACGTCTCTTTAATTTCACACATTTATAATGATTTTTAAACGGAAATAAAACTATTCATAAAAGTGAGAGCAGAAGCACAAAGAGGAATGAAAGTAATCACTGTGGACCAGTTTTTATTTATTTTTTTTGTATAATTGCTTTAAAATATTTTTATTCCACTGTCTCTTGTGTGCCAGCATTGAATTCTAGGTGCAATTGCTTGTTAGCTCACAAAGTGTTTTGAAATTTGGCAAGTGAGTTTGATAGCAATCACACACTGGGTTTTCTTGAGAGTTTTTTTGGATGTGATGCCTTGATCTGTGTGTCATGGGAAGGTCTGGGGACTGCAACTCTCTGTTCTGATACCCTCAGCTCCAGAGGAAAACAGATCTATGTCAGTAATTCAGGTGAATAAATGCAAAAGTCCCTTGAAATGGATGTTGGTGCTGGACAATTTTGAGACTGACAGATTGTCCCAGTTCTTGTGACAGTGGATGCTGCTGGTTTTCAGATCTTGGCAAAGAAAGTCTTCACAACAGGCAAGGCATAGCCCAAGGGCAGAAACTGGGTGGGCTTGAATACTCAAGACAAGTGTGGGTTGGTTTTTTAGGGGGTTTCCTGGTTTTTTTTTCATTTTTCTTTAGTTGGGACAGAAAAGAAACTGCCTGCACAGCCCTTGTTTCCTAAAGTCCATCCTAAAGCAGATGCTCAGCTGTGGATCTCCTTTACAACAAGGGAATCCTAAACAACACCTAAAGCCACCTGGCTGCTTCCATGAAATCAGCCTCAACCTCTTTAGCTGTTCTCCACTCAGCTGAATTCTGAATTAGCTGAATTTACCCTCAATTTCCCCAGTGTTATGTCCCAAAAGGACTGCTCTGCTTCTTTCCCTGGGGGAGATCCCACAGCTCAGAGAGCTGGGAGGCAGCTCAGGTGAGGGACCCTTTGAATGTGTCCAGAAATGGGTTTGTGTTCTCTCCTGATTTATTCTGTCTGTTGGGCTCACAGTGATGCTTGGCTGCAGCTCTGCAGGCCCTGAAATACAGGAGAATTGTAGGTTTGAGACAGAAAGCAGATTTCAGCACCTTCTCTCTGCTCTGAGGTTGTTAACAGTTTAATTTAATGGTTGTTTTATATTTCCATGATGAAAAATACGTTGGTAAAGCTAATCTGGTCTGAACTGCTGTGTTCTCCATGCCCTTGCCATTTCCTGTGTGGTGGTGGTGCTGTCTTGGGCAAATCCATGAGTGAAAGCTGGTTTGGGATGAAGCAGGCTATAAATAATTTGAGGCTATCCAGTTAGAACAAAGAGTTATTTAAAAGTTCATTTAATTTCTTAAGGTTCAATCTGATGCAGAATAAATTTGGGATAGTTTCCAACAATCCTGTGTGTGTATGCATGGAGATGTGTGTGTGTGTATTTCCATTTATATGTAAATGTAGACTTGCAGCTCATGAACTCCACATTTTTTTCAGAGGATCAGAATAGTTTAAAATCCTGATGACCATTAATTTCTTTTGTAATTCAAGCATTCATTTGCAAAATGGAGAAAAGAACACAGACATGGATGGTTTGAACTGTTGGGACAAGGAGTGAAGGGTAGGGAGGGAGCACATCTGTGTAACCTGTATTGGGCTATAAACAGATTAGCTTGGGGACTGCTGCTTTCAAAGCAAGTATTAAGTTGTCAGAAGTTGAGGTATATATTAAATGGCTTCATTATTAGAATTTGGTTACTACTTACGATTTATAAATCCATCTGTTAAGATAATTTTAAGAAACAGCAGCACATCATTAATAAAAGTTTTCAGTTCAGCAGAGCAGCATGCAAAGCAAATATTATCATCTTAGCCCCAGTCTGAAACAGGGAATAGGTTTGAGTTGTAATGGAATTATTTTTTTAATGGAACGCTTTATTTTCATATTTTTGTAATGCTGCTTTCATTTCCTAGCCTGGGGCTGATACGCCTGCTTTATCCTCTCACAGTCGGAATAAATGGAGCTTGCTTGGCCACATGGGAAAGTCAGGCCTAGATGAAGATTCAAGCTTGACGATTTCTGTCTGAGGAGAAAGAACAAAGGTCGTGGAGATCATGTGTGTTGGCTGGTGGGTCATGGAATCCCTAATAAGCTGTTCAAAGAGCAGCAGGGCTGGCAGCAGAGCTGCTGCTGGCCCCGCTGGCAGGGGAGCACGGCCACGGCCGCCAGCGAGCTCTGCCTGACTGCCTCTCTCACAGGGGTCACCAGCGGGGACGCTGGGCCCCATGGCAGAAACCCCTTAGCCTCTGCAAAGAAGAAACAAAGGAGAAGGAAAGGAGACAGAAAAAAGTAAAAAAAGGAGCAAATAAGAAAAAGAAAAGGAATATAAAGGAAAAAGAACGACAATAATTTGTGGACGAAGCGCTCCGTGCTGTACCTTACAGAGCATTGTCTCTTCCTCTACATTTTCAGGGAGTTGACAGGACAGGCTACACAAATTCTGTCCACCTAACTGTGATTTTCTGGTTGGCTCCAAGTGGTGCACCAAGGTCAGTGAGAGGGGTCTGGCTCTGCCACAGATGAGGGCAATAAAACCTCCCCCTATGGGTACAGCCCCAGGCTTGGGTTACACACGTGTGACTAGCAAGTGCTGCTGTGGTTTTCATCCCACAGTCCTGTGCTTTTACTGCAGGAGAAATGGCCACAAATACAAGATTTTTGGCTGCAGAAGTGCTTTGGGCTGGGTATGTGGCTGTCACTGTGTCAGTTTGTGTTGGTGCACTGGGGCTGCACATGGAGAAAAGCAGAGTCAGCAGGGAGGGCACTGAGCCGGCCCCAGGCACGGCTGTCCTGGGAGCAGCTGGCTGCTGATGGAGCTGAATATTTGGAATTATGGCCCTGACTCCCCCCGGGGGCCCGTGGGTGTCCCTCTCCTGCTGGGTGCTGTGTGTTTTAGGGGTGGCTGGGATTGCTGTCTGTCTGTCCTGACCTTCCCTGGCACGGCTGCCCAGGGATCCTGCAGAGCCTGGATTTATTTATGTGTGAGCGTTGGTGCTGATGACAAGGCTGAGTGATGGAGCTGTTTAGTTTCAGGGTCCTTGAATCAACAATCTGGGTTGTAGCACAGGCTGAAAAAAGCTGTAGGTAGGCTGGACTGATTTCACACTGAGGAATTATTTATTTTTTTTCCCCAGATCCACAAAACTGGTACCTCTTATTTAAGAGCCCAGGAGATAAAGTCATTCTGGAAAACAAATAGACCTTAGGCTTATCTGCGTGTCTGGAAGAACATTGCTGAAACTGAGAGAAAACAAACATTACTAGCAGGATTAACTTCCTTTTGAAAACCAGCAATATCCTTTAGAGATCTTGTGACCATGTTATTAGTAGCTGTCCTAAGACATCATTTAAATTAAAGTTCTTTTCCTTTTCTCACCGTCTCATTTCTGTGGCCATCAGAATGGCTCAGGGCACTGAGGGCTGTGACAGTGACTGGTCAGTAGAGATCCCTGATCTGTCACGGGATACCTGGGACACAAAACCCAGCAAGGGGATCTGTGTGAGTCCTCACTTATCTGCTGCTGGGAATGTGATTTATGCCAGAAAGAAAACATTTATAAGGAGTGCAGTAGAAAAGGAAATTAATACTATAAAGCTGTCAGGAGGTGTTTTAGCCAGAAATGGAACCAAGGCAAAGCCAAGCTCTTTGCGATGGCAAAATGAAGTTCCTAAGGAAGTTATGAAATCTTGTGCCTAACCTTCAACCCCTCAAGGACATAAAAAAATTCCAAAAGTCTGCTTGCTCTTTGCTGTAAAAACACAGCTGATTTGGAGGCTGCAGACTTGCATAGAGAAAAGAATTCGGAGTGTTTTTCCTTTGTGATTCTATGAGTGCATCTTTGTAATTAGTGCTACAGAAAATACTGATTACTTGCACTCTTGGATAGTTTAATTTGTTCTCATATGCCCTTTGTCCCCACCCATCTACAGGGTGAACAGTGACTCCTCACTGCTGAAGCAGTCTGGGTTGCCTACATTTAGCTGTATACTGGTTTTTAGGGCTGCACTCCTCTAATAAAGCTGGATTAATCTGTACCCTTTGCTGGAGAGTTTGCCCAGCCCGCTAATCCAGTGTGCTCTGACTGACTGTACTCCTCTCTGGATGCATTGGGAAAGGTGTCTGTAATCCCACAGGTGTTTTAAATTCAGGACAATGTAGCAGGAGATGCCCTGAGAGTCAGCTCTGGGCTGTGCTCTGTGTGAAAGCACTTGTTATCAAGATGTACTCACAACACTGCCAGTCTATACAATATTATAATTATTGTTTATGCTCAGATTATTCGAAGTTTTAAAAAATCCCACCATTTCCTAGTGCAGTATTGGTGTATGTTTCAGCAGGAAAACCCAGCCAAGCTCCTGGATCAATTAACAGAGGTGGGTCCTTTGCAAGGAGCTGTGACTGAGTTTGTTCCTCCCTAAAATCAGCTGAAGGTTTTAAGCAAATATTTATGAGCTGCTGCTGAAGGAAAAAAACCACACATAATTTTTATTGAATGAGCAACATGTGCTTGAAAATATTCCAATGTCCCATCAAGATTAAATTCTTAATCTAATAGCTCTACTGCAATTTTTTCTCATAGCAAATAAGAATTGGAGAAACTGTGTTGCCTCTGTTTTGCCATCCTAGAATGAAGACAGAAAAAATAGACTTCCCCCCACTCTCCCCCTCTCATACCTTGGGTGCTGCCATCTGGAGCCTGTGCTATTTGGTAATATTAAATAAATGCAAAGCTAATTAATTCCTTTATGTCAGGTTTTTCTCATTAGGGTAATAATAACCTTTCAAAGTTTGTCATTCACCACTCAGCAATGTGCCATATGCTTGATGTCACATGATAGAAAGTATTTTCCATTTGCCGTGCTCCAGAGTGCCTTGGTGCTGCTCAGGATAATCATTTGTTTCTCAGGGATGTCTCACTGACATATGCCACAGATACATTGATTGTTTGCTAATACACCCTCAATCCCATCGTTGCACATTTTTGCCAGCAATATTACTCTCATAAAAATATTTCTTCTCCATGAGCTCCATTTCCATTTGATATTTATGCCTGATTCCCACCGGAGCCTTTTGGGGCAAGATGTGTTAGGCCTGGGGAAACTTGGAGGATGTCAATGTGGCTTTGATGACTTTGTCCAGCCCTGTAGTTATGTTCAGACAGATTGTTAAGAATCATCTTTCCTCAAAATCATAATTTTCTCTCTGTCAAAATGTGTTAATAAGGATTTACATAGGCAAAGTTAAATTGTAATTTCTCAGACTCTGTGTGTCAGCATTGTTATGAAAAAGCTGCGTGGTCATTGGTGCAATGGGTTAATGTAATATCTCAGTGTCTGCAGTGGGGACAGGGCTGCAGGAAGTATGAAGTTTCATCTTCAACTGAAGTATTTAGGAAGAGTTCTTTGTTCATATTGCATTGAAAAATAAATGTGTGAAAATTTGAAAACTGTAAATGAAAAGCTTTGCTGGTTTGGTAGGTGGGGAGCTGCTTCAGCTGGTGTAATAACAGCATGGAACAGAGAATAATAACAGCATGTCTTCATAGAATCCCAGAATGGTCTGGGTTTGGAGGCACCTTAAAGCCCATCCAGTGCCACCCCTGCCATGGGCAGGGACACCTTCCACTGTCCCAGGCTGCTCCAAGCCNAGACTGCTGAGGTCAACCTGGAGCCTTTTCTTCACTGAATCTACTAAGAAAATTCCCATTAAACATTTTGCTCATGATATTTTCTGGTATTTTAATTAAGATATGTGAAATTAGTCATATCTGAAGGAGTTTTATATTTAATCTTTCTGTCTTTAATGAGTTCAGCTCTTTTCTGTTGTCCATTCCACAAAAGCTAATTCAGGCTTAGCCACTCACTCCCGTGGCTCACCCATTTTGTGTTTTAATTCCTAATGGTGGAGTTGTGAATATCCTGTTCCAGTTGCTGCCTCGTGGGTTGAGGTCTCCTGCTCTTGGGTCACCCTTTGGATTGATGTGGAATAAGTTGTGAGCAGGAGCTGCTGCCTTCATGCTGCTTCCTTTGGTCGTACTCTCCCGAATGACCCGGGATCAATGCCCTGTAACCTCCTGAGAGGAACTCACAATGGGATATTCATAACCCTGGCCCACAGAATTAAAACTGGCAGTGGCAGGCTGGCCTTGGAAGTCTTAAAAGGCAGAGCTTGCTTGCTGTGAAGGAGATGCAGTAATGGACTGGAGGGAGGATATCCATATCAAAGCACCACCTTGTTAGCAGGGTGTCTTTTTATTGCTGTTATACTTTAAGAAATAATGAAAGAAAACTCTGCCTGCCTGTTTCTTCCACGCTGCAGCCATCTCCACAGTGATACCGAGGTTTCAGTGCACTGAAATGTGCACTTGTTCCCAAATTAAGAAGTGGGACTGTTTGCACTGTGATTATCGAGAGCAGATTAAGCCTTTATGACCCTTCTTTTTTTTTGTTTGATGTTGCTTGTGTAAGAATAAAACATGCAAAAAGCACATTCATGAAGATCACTTTAAGGGGGTTCAGAACAATCAGTGGTAGCTGCTAAAAACAGTCTGGCATGCATTTCAGTCACCACTTTTAACATTTTTGATCAGAAATCCCCACAATGTAGCAAACAAAGTGTCTCAGACATAGGGTCGAACAAGAGGTTAATTCATCAGAGTCAAAATGATTAACAGCAAAATGTTTGTTTGATGCAAGAATCATCCTAAAATCCGTCTGGTTTCCACTCCCAGTGTTGGGAATAAAGAGTGATCTTGCCAGCTCTCAGCCTTTCAGTCTCTGCCCTGCCGAGTGTCGGAGAGGAGTCTGTTTTAAGTCTTCTCACATTGAAGTTACTCTGCAGTGCAGCAAAACTATACCAGCACGGAATATTGCTGTTGCACTTCTCTCCTTCCCCCTCCCACCTTCTTTTCCCAGATTTTTGTAGGCTTTGGCTCTGTAAAAGGAGCTTGAAACCCCTTTGGACTGCGGCACTTCACGCGTAGCTGCTGAGAAACAAATGCAGCAGCTCAAGGGAGCTGCTGGAGGGAAAGCTCCCTCTGAAGCCTTATCTGAACCACGGGCACTTTGTCACAGGTTTCCCAGTGTTCGTCTTCCCTGTTCTTGGGATGTGTCCCTGCTATACAGTGTGTGCTGCATGCACCTGAAGCAGCTGCTCTGGCATAATGATCCACTCAAAAACAGGAAAAATCATCTGGTTTGTCAAGAAAAAGGTGAGAAGACCTGTCGGGTGTTTTAGGGGGAGGCTGGCAGGCAAGGCTGTAGTGTTTTCAGAATAAAAGGGGATGGACTTGGTTGCTCTGCACTTATCTGACTGTGCTGTGTCTGAGCTCCCTCAGGCCTTGGGAGCAGTTTTGACACAGCAACATCGTGCTCTGTCCAGGATTAGCTCCTGAGGCTCTCAGAGGGAATTCCTGGCTGTCAAACAACACCACATCTGCTCAGCCAAGTGCTTGGTGTCACTAGCAAGGCTCAGGGGGCCAAGTAGGAAACTCCTGATGGAGTTTCCTTACTCACATCATCATCCCAGAATCATGGAATGGTTTGGGTTGGGAGGGACCTCAAAGCCCATCCAGTGCCACCCCTGCCATGGGCAGGGACACCTTCCACTGTCCCAGGCTGCTCCAAGCCCCAGTGGCCAACCTGGCCTTGGACACTGCCAGGGATCCAGGGGCAGCCACAGCTTCTCTGGGCACCCTGTGCCAGGGCCTCCCCACCCTCCCAGGGAACAATTCCTTCCTAATATCCGATCTAATCCAGCCTTCTTTCATCTCAAAGCCATTCCCCATGTCCTGTCACTCCATCCCTCTCCATTTTTCCTGTAGTTCCTTCAGGCACAATTTGGTCACCCCAAACTTCTCCTCTCCAGGCTGAATACTGTGATTATGTCTCCAGTGGTCAATTTTTATGCATCTCTCAGGTGAGAGGCAGCGGTGGAGGATTTAGGGCAAGAACAAACTCTGTAACTGTAAAAGAAAAGCTGTGTACTCTGCTGCCAGTTTGGGTGAAATAATGAATGAAAATCGGTTCTGAAGGACACGGTGCTGAAAACAAATTTTAAACAGCATTTCCATCACTGACTAGGAGAGGGGGTGTGTGATGTCCAGCACCTCTGTGAAATCTTCTCCTACAAAGTATTGAGCTCTTGCAGGTAGTTCAATGTTCTGCTGATTGATCCAGGAAGATCTTGTAAAACAATCGGTGTCACAGGCCAAGAAGGTGGCAAAGAAACTTTGGTGTAGACTGACAGAATAAGCCAAAGCAGAATAACATGGGGCTGAATTTGTAGCTGACAATTACAGTTCAGGAAAGTGATCTGTGTGTCTTTGGCAGTTTCCTTAAATCCTCAATTCCATGGATGTCAGGCAGCCTGAGAAAGGGGACACTAAGAGAGAGGCACAGGGCATTACTTTTCCTGCATGCAGGGCTTTGGTGTGCCCCCATTCTGGGTGCTCTGTGCAGGGCTGATCTCCACATCTCAGCAAGGATATAGTGGAGTTAGAGAGGGAGCAGAGAAGGGAAAATAAAATGGGAAAGGATGGAAAGCTCATGCTACAGAAAATGAGAGCTCTCAGTTTTTTGGAAAGAAGGCTGAGGGGGAGAGTGTGGATGAACTTTGGGAAATCACAGAGGCAGAAGCTGAGGTGAATAAAGAGCAGCTCCCCCAGCCAGAGATCTGTCAGTTCTGGATAAAACCAAAGGAGAGAGAGTGCCATAACATCACTTTCAGAAGGAGATCAGGCAAATTCACAGACAAAATTCAAGGTAGATCCTACCAGGAATGAGGCAGGAATGTTCCCCTGATGCTGATGCCTGAAGTGGCCACCTAGAAAACAGAGACTAGACAGGAATAAGGGAATGAAGGTAGGTGTTTATTTGAAGGGCCTTCAAAGGTACACCCTGGGCAGGCCAAAGGCGACACCCAAGATGGACCCCGGGTCGTGGGTTCTTCACTCTTTTATAAGTTTGGTTTCTTTGCATATCAGGATTAATTCTCCAATTAGAGCTTCAGTTAATGATGTAATTTCCCCAAGTTTACCCCCCTTCTAAGATGTTGGTTTATATATTTTGAGGCCTTGTGTCCTTGAGTTGGAAACCTAGAGAGGTTTGTTATGTCTAACCAGCATGAGAGAAGAGCAGCTAACAGACCACACGAAACTTCAGAGTTACACACTAGGCAGCACAGGATTTTAAAAATATAAAAGTTAAAACTTAAGGCATCAGTGTCTCCACCCAGAGCTTGTGGGATGGCCACAGGCAATGGCCAAGTCTCTGTGCTGTCCCAAACACCCTCTGCAGTGTCCGTGGTGGTCAGAGGTGGCTGTGCTCCGTCAGCTGTCGGTGCATGGCACAGTGGGGCCTTCCTTGTTAGCTATGCAAAGCTGTATAATTACTGAAATGCATGCAAATACGTTAATTAGGAAAGGAATTTAAAATGCAGCCTTCAGCTTAGTTCACTGTAGGTTCCAGCTGGTAATTTGTGCAGGGAAAAGGCCACGGAGCTGGCTCCTCCTGCAAGTAGAGGGGCCGGGAATGTCGCTGCGTCTGTGCAAGGAATGTTGAATGATGAGGGCTGGAAAGGCATTCCCCCTCTCTCTTTTGGAGGGCAGAAAAGCTGAACTGGATCCTGTGGTTGTTGTTAGTGGGATATGGTGGGAGCCATTTATTAGATCTGTTTGAAAAACAACCTAGTACGTGAATCTGGGAACTTCAATTTCTGTATCTCTCATGGAGTTCAATACTGATGGCATTCAGTGGGGAAATTAATGCAGGGTTAAGAGTTTAAATGCCCAGCTTTGTGTAATCTCCAACATGCTTGTTCATGGCTGAATATAGGACCATCATCTGGAAAACTTTTGGGAATTTTGCAGAAAAACATTGTGACACAGCCTAGTCACTTTTGTATTTAAAAGTGCAGCACTTTTGGTAGGATTTTCTGGAAATAGAACCCTGGTTTTTAATGTAAAAAGTGCCTTTCAATTGTTCCATTATTTATGGAAATGTGAATAGAGCAATTTCCTATGAACAAATCAATAGGAGCCATAATTGATAGGAATACCACAGTCTTGTTGACTTTCCTCTGTGCACAGATAGCAAAGCCCAAACTGGAATTCCATAGGATGAGGGAAATCTTGAACCTTGAAAGCTAAAAGGGGAGCTGGCAAAACCTGGCTGGTAGATTCTGAGCCAACCTTAACCTCGTTTTCTGCTTTTGTTGCTCTTGGTTTGTAGGTTACAATGAGTTGATGCCATTTTGAGGTGTAAATTAATCAAGATTTTCCACTGGGGTTATTCAAATTTCCTTGAATATATCTCTGGGTTAAAAGTCCTTTGGGTTGCAGGTGGAACAGTTTGGCTTTACTGGAGAAGCAGAAGTGGCATTAAGGATCCTCCCTTCAAGAGCTGGATCCTCCCAGGATCCAGCTCTTGAAGGGAGGATCCTTAATGCCCCTTCTGCTCCTCGAGCACCATTCTCATCCACAACTCTTTGTTACCTCTCACACAGAGCTGGGTGCTGTGGAGCCTCCAGCAGCAGGGGCCTGATTAAAGGCTTGTTTTGGCCTTGGCTGCTCCAGCAGGATTTTACTTGTTATTAGCAAGGAGTGGAGATGTATCAGCAGTGACAATGGTCCGTGCCAACCGGGGGATTTCCCTGCTGTGTCATCAAACCCCTCTTTGGGAGGGGGTTTTGAAGCGGCGCAGGGAGCCTGGCTCTGGCTTGTGCTGTGGCTCTGATTGTTGGGAGCAGCGGTGGAACTGCTCTCACAGACAATAACTGCTGTGAGAACCTGCAAAAAACTTCCTGGGCTCCTCAGTGCTGGGTCTTTTTTTCCCCCTCTTCCTGTTGAGAATGGAGGCTCAGCACAAAGGAGTGGATTTGCAGCTGGTTCAGATCACTGTAGTTCCACTGAGGCCAGCCAAGCTGAGCTGATTTACACAGAGAGTGTCCAGAGGCGCTCCCAGCTGATGGCATTTTAAAGCAGTGACATTTAAAATGAATCAGTGCCACTGTGATGGCATTGCTCTCCATCAGCTCAGGAGCACAACAGCTTCTCCAGGAAGCCAGGTTCTGATAAAGCTCTTCCCACTGAATTGTGTGTTATCTGGTGAACAGATTTTTTCTAATAAAAAGCCAGTTTCCCATCAAGTGCTTATACCAGCAGCCATAGATAATAATTAAAAAAAGAAATAGTTTGACCTTTTATGAGAAACGCTGTAAACTTTTGCAGCAAAATATTGATTTTGGTGTATTTGAGGAAAAAGAGTTCCAGGAGTTTCTCTTTAGTGCAAGAGAAAGTCAGAAGCACAGGTGGAAACATTTGTAGTCAAAACCTGTGTCCTTCAAATGTTCTGGTTTACAGTAGTTTGAAGAAATAGTTCTAAATGTGGGTTTGAAACAAAATATCAGTTGAGTACAATGTAATTAAAATGCTTTTTAAGAGATACCAGAACACGGAGGTTGTGGGTTCTCAACTCTGAGCAGTCACTGAATAGCCTGACAGTGGGAGAACACAGCAAGGGGACCTTGGGCAGGAGCCCTGCAAGTGCTGCTTTCACAAAAGCTCTGGGAAGAGGTGCTGGAGGAGAAGAGGAACCCTCTCAGATTAGTCCTTAGATCTTCTCCACAACTGCAAGGGAAATCCACTGATACCACAAACACACCAGCTTGCTTTGTCCTAAATGTTATTAATAAAAACAAATTTGATACGAATAGGAATGGAGCTCTCTGCAGCACAGCACTGAAACTTTACCAAGATATCAGCTGGATATCAGCTGAGCCTCCATGTAATTTCCTATAAAATAAAGTTTCAGGCTTGTGGCTGACAATCAGTCACTGGTTTGCCTTCCTCCAATCTTTTCTCCTTTTTTTTCTTTAATTCAGAATAAAAAGTCTGCCCAGTACATGCCAGCAGCTCTCCCCGCCTTTTAACTTACACATTATCTCTATCTGTGCTGGTTTTGCATGGGTTCTTCTGTGTGTGTAATCAACTAATTATCTCTTATATCTTCAGCAGATAAGGCATGGAAAAATTAAATTAGAATGAAACAGTAGCAATTCTTCTAAAGATCAAAGTGTAATGATAACTACAAATTTTAACATGCAAGATTATGCAGTGTTGCCTAAACAGCATGGACTTCACGTAGCTTTCCTGTGGTGCAACTGAGCATTTTGAATTATTTCCAGTGTAAAATGCCCCAACCTCTGAGTAAAGTGAGTGGAAAAATACTAGAGGTGTAAGAGCTAATCCAGAATTCCACTTATGTGTATTGATTTGTCAAGATAGCAGTTAACACATGATACAAAATATTTCAATTTACTGCTCTTTTCATTGCCTAAAATTCAGTAATGCCCTACTGTGACTGATACTTGGACAGAGAAGGGTTGTGCAGTCATGGTGTAGGGAGAAAATGGGTGCTCCACAATAAAAAGCAACTCTCTTGAGATGGAGTTGGTTCTCCTGGCATGTGACTGAAGAAAAATCACTCCTGTGTCAGTTTGAAATTGAGAGTTTGAAATCAGTGCTGCAGGATAACGATGTGGTTTGGGTACCATGTGCACACAGTGCTCCTCTCTGCGAGACCTCCAACATTAAAGCAAAGCTATCTCTGATATATTTGAGTTTCCAAGAGTTTCTGTCATTGTTACACGTTTCTAAACTCTGGTTATGATAAGCCAAGCACTTGGCCTCGATTCCTCCCTTCCCGAGAGAGCCATTCACATTCAGGTCATGTAGCAGAGATGCAGCAGTTTTGTTACACCACTCCAAAGTGTCTGGGAACGTTATTAAAACTGATAAAGTCCTTGGCTTGCCTTTTAGGGGAAATTGAGCCTAACTCAGGCATGATTAATCACGGGCCCAGCCCTGATATCACACCTGGCCAAGCACCACGGGACACCTCGGGGGCTGAGCCAAAAGTTTTCCCTACGTCCAACACACAACTCAGCGATTCTAGAAAGGCTCATACCTGAGAGATGTGAGGAGATTCCTCGTGATCTTTTTGGTGCATGGGAGGAAAGGACCGCTTTTCCTCTTCCCTTGGACTGCAGTACAATTGTGTGTCTTGTGAAATGCATTTTACAGCAATGCACATGTGTAGGGCTTGGACAGGTCTGCAAAGAGGCCGTGATTGCTGTGTGAAAGGACGAAGGAGCTCAGAGGCACTGCACATCTCCAGCCCTTGGGAAGGTCCTTTCCAGAGGCTTTGTTTAGAACACTCTCTGGAAATTCTGCTGGAAAGGTTTTGTTCTCTGCGTTGCTTAGTGATGCTTTTCCGTTAAATATGGGAAATTCAAAATAAAGCTTGGTTTTGATACTGGAAAATGAGGATCCTGGTGGAGATCCCTTTTTTTTTCTAATATACATGTATATATTGCATAGAGTAGCAGCCGTGCCACTGTTCCATGCAATGCATTTGCATTTAGTCTGTGATACAGCCCACGAGTGAGGGAGCTGGACAATTTCCCACATCATTACGGGGTTTGTCGGTGCCTTATGCACAGCATCCTACAGACACTGAATGAACAGCAGGGATTTGCCTGCAGAAGTTTAGCCCAAGTGCATAATCAGACATCTCCCTCTGTACAACAACTACAGGGCATATCCTCATTTGTTCTGTAGTTCTGGGAGGCGGAGGAGTTTGTGCAGTAGGCTGGATGCTATTCAATAAAATATTCTCTCAGAAGCACGTACTCTGAGGCAGTTATTGTGCAAACTGATTTTTATCTGAATTCCAGGGCCCTTCATCTGGCCCCTTTCTCCACCTGTGTGAAGGGATTCTCTTTTATAAAACTAAAGATGAAATTAAGATCGGGATAGCCTTTTGGAGGAATGACAGTGAGGTGTCTTTCCTGAAAGATGATGTCACAGAAAAATCTGTAAGGGAGCATTTATTTGAGTGAGCAGATTTACAGCTGTCACTGTTTGAGCCCTGTCTGTTCCAGAGTGTTGCCCTTTCTAAAAAAGGGATTACAAGGAGGCTGGAGAGGGACTTTTCCCAAGGGCATGTAATGACAGACAAGGGGGAATGGCTTCCCAGTGCCAGAGGGCAGGGCTGGATGGGATATTGGGAAGGAATTGTTCCCTGGGAGGGTGGGGAGGCCCTGGCACAGGGTGCCCAGAGAAGCTGTGGCTGCCCCTGGATCCCTGGCAGTGTCCAAGGCCAGGTTGGCCACTGGGGCTTGGAGCAGCCTGGGACAGTGGAACTGGATGAGCTTTGAGGTCCCTCCCAGCCCAAACCACTCCATGATTCTCTGGTATTCCTGTGCTGCACGAAATAAGAATGTGCATGCAAGCAAAGACATGCAATGGATTTGGCTGAATAAAACAGATTTCTTTGCCTCTGCCATGGTCTTGGAGCTTGTAAATGCAACTATTGCAAGGTGTGCCTGCAGCAATGCTGTAGCTCAGACCAGCAGGCTGATTTTGGATGAATCCTCTGAGAGTCGTCACTGAGACACCCAGGCTGACAAAGCAGAGTGGTCTGTGTGTCACCATTGGGTACTCAGCACCAACTGATCTATTTGAGTGAGACATCTGCTCTTTCTGAGTCACCCTGCATCCTCCTGTAGTCACAGATTTCTGGGGGCTTTTGAGTTGGCTTCCACTGCTCGTACCTTGAAACTGCAGGAGTTGTCTTGCAATTCAATTTCCTTAAGCTGTAAACCCATCCAAAGAAAAATAGTAGTGTTCAGAGGAGCACAGGTCAGTTCAGAGACAAGCTTCAACTTTTTTCTTACTTATTCAGAGCTTGGAAAGTCTTTGACATTGCTGTCTCTTGCTTGAAGCATCATGTTCTTTGATCTTTATGTTGTCTCATCTTTATCGGCTCTGTTACACTTTCTCTTGCTTTTATGGCATCTGTATTTTTCCTTATGATAAGTTTTGTAGCATTATAAAATGTCTTCAAGAATTACTTTATTGTTTCAAGCCCTCAAGACATTTGTCTTTATTCCACAATCTGTTATTACCTTCAGTATTATGCTCCCTCCTTTCCTGTCTCTGTTGCGATCTCAGCTGTTGCTCTTTGTGTTTCTGCACTGTGGCTCCTCTCGTCCACACTGACAAATTAATTTTCAGTCCTTCCCTGTGTATATTTTTCTCATTCATTACTTTTGTTGTCTGCTTCATCCTACAGTTCTCAGGCTAAAGCTCAGAAAGCCAGTCAGCTTCCCTGCAAAGAAATCAGATTACTCTTCCCACCTCAGATGGACCCTTACTGGTACCTGAAACAGCCTTCTTAGAAATTCCATGAGTTTTTCTCCACTGTCCTGCAGATTGCAGTATGATCATCTATTAAATGAGATCTAAATTTTGTGCCTTTTCAAAAGATCAGACTGGCTGTGAGGTTTAGCACACAAAGCAATTCAACCCTGGATTAATGGGCACAATCTGGAAGCAGCAATGGTGCTTTTGGGGGGAAATGCTGAGCGTGGCTCACGCGTGTTTGTCACACAGCACCCTGCCCCGAGCTGGGGAACCCCTCAGGGTGTTTTGTGTCCAGGAATGTCGGGTGCTGAGAGGAATAAAGGCAGTCTGTGCACGGAGGGGTGATGGCAGTGCTGCTGTGTGCCTGTGTTTGTATGGAGAGGAGGAGGCTCAGCCTGGCCAGACAATTGCAAACATGCTCTGAAGGAATATTGCTTCACTCAACTAATAAAGGAATGCTCTGCCGTTTGTGCTGCTACCAACAGTAATCAGTTTTACTTGTTTGTGGGGAGCAGATTTGTTTCAAGACCTGTCAGTAAGACTCAAAATCTTGGTTAACACGTGTGTATGGTGAACTAGAGCCTGGATTTATTACAGACATGAATTAATAGGCTCCTGGATTTTAAGAGTTCAATATAATTTTTTTTTTCTTGCCTATCCCCTTTCAAATGCCTGTGACATCAGTATGCTGAGAATGCTCAGAGTGGATTTAAATCTTTATTTAGCTGGATCTTCTGGTTTGTCCAGGGAATTCTACAATGAAATATGTCAAATTTTTCCCATTAGTGTTGTGCAGATTGAAACACAGATGCTGGCTGTATACTGTGATCTAAATCTCTATCAGATGGTCTAATCTGGCTCTAGACTTCACAGAGACTTTCAAAAAACCCTTTAGCACTTAGGTTCTGACAGGGCAGCTTTAAGACTTGTTAAATAGGTTACCAAGCTCATGTACCCAGCTCTCACTTTTTGCAGATTAGAACAGTGACAGCAGTGGGGGGAAAAGCCCCAGTTGGTGCTGAAGGGGGAGCAGGGAAGGAAGGTTTGAGATGGTGACAGCCAATGTGGTGGAAAAATCAGAGCTATACCCTGAACTCAGCAAATAACACTGCAGTTTTTCTGCACCACTGATATTGCAACTGTTTCTTGACAAATCCCTTTATGCTCTGTATTGAAAACAGACTCATAAATAGAGCTCTTTCATGAGGAATTCAATAGATTTCTTATAATTCACACTAAGTCATTAAAATATGTTTGGGAGGTGCATACCAGGAATATTACTGCTGTGGTATAAACCTGCTGCAGCTTTTGGTAAAAACTCTGGTATCTTCAGGAGGGAAAATAAAAATAAATGGTAGCAGAGCAAACAAGCTGTGGAATATCATTAAAGTTATAATTGATGCTATTGCTGTTCCTGCAGCTCTGACAGTGTGATCATTTTGGATAAGTATTTTATTAAGACTGAGAGCCTGAATCTCCTGTTCATTTATATTTAGGAACTGAATTGACGCATTTTAAAAATAGACATGGTTAATATTCTGAAATAAGAAAGAATGTGTGGAGTTCAAGGTGTTCTGAACTGCAATACAAAGAGGCTGCCTCTCTGAAAATTAGAGAGGATCAATGTGTGCATGTACTTTGTTATGTTAATGGATGCTTCGAGCAGCACCACAAATTATTGGATGTCTAGCAGACTCCTGGGATTGCTTTGAGTATTTTTGATGCTCTTCATCAATCTGTTCAGTTATTCCTCTCAGTTTCTGAGGGCAGCTTTCAATGCTGCAAATTAGATAGCCTATTTGAAAGGAATCATGAGTTTAAAAAGATAAAGACAACCCCAAAATCTGGCCCAGATTTAAGATTATTTTCCCCTTTCTTTTCATTCCATGCTTGTCATTATTCCAACCTGCATCTGGGAACAGTGCTGCAGATTTTTGAGCTTGGGGTATTCCTTCTTCCCATTCAGATGATGTATGGGTTGTACAGTGCTTTTATCTTTGAGTCATGCCTGCTGTACACTCACATGTACACTGAAACCTGAGATTAACTCATCCAGCACAGTAATCGTGACATTTAAAGGCACTGTGTACCTTGATGGTACACTATGATAAACTGTAATTTTAATTAAATGCTAGCCAGAATTTTGCTCTTTGGCATTGTTTAAACAATTTTCCTGTCTGTTGGCATGTCAGTTCAGACAAAGAAGGGAAGAGTGAACAACAGAAGATGTTCAATGGTATGTGGCAGTGGTCTTCCCAACTTTGATTTGGGGCCAGAGATTGGGATGGCACTGATTGCTGTCTTGACAGATTGCATTATTAGGTCACCTTGCAGAAAAGTAATTTAACTTGTTAATTAGTTGTGAGATATTTCAATTATCCTGGTGTCTGGGAGCCTGGAGCCTGCTCGTGAACATGTCTGCACCTTTGTTCTTGCAACTTGATTTACCCAAAAGCAAGGCAGACTTTCTGATGGTTTAGGGCGTTGCTGTAAAGGATTTATTTCATTTGTAATTGGTCCCTTACTAATGAAGAGCAGAACAAGGAGGAGCACAGTGGTGCATCCCGGAGCCCGCTGGTGCTCCAGCTCATAGAGAAATGATTTCCATGGAGCCACATTCTTCAGACACAGCAGTGTCAAGGCTACAAGGAAGGGCCCCAGTAGGTTGTTTAAACCTGCAGAGTCACAGAGCAGTTGTTTTGGGGCTTCCCTTGCTCAAGGATTGTTGTGAAGAGCCGTAGTGACAACAGACCTTTAACTAATACTCTACAAGAACAGGAAATTTTCCATGAAAGCACCTTTGCAGGAAGGTAAACCTCTAGTACAAAGCACTGCAAGTAACTGGGTAAAAAAGATATTTGGGGCAGTCCAGGGTACACCTTCAGGCTGGGTGGAGAAGAGAGTGAGAACAGCCCTGGGGGAGCTGTGGGGCAGAGCTGGCCCTGCCCCGGCCGTGTGCGCTGGGACCCCAAACCCCCCTGCCCTGGGCTGAGCCCCAGCGGGGGCAGCAGGGGAGGGGGGATCCTGCCCCTCTGCCCCTCAGCTGAGAGCCCACCTGCAGAGCTGCCCCAGCCCTGGGGCCAGCACAGGAACGAGCTGGAGCTGCTGCACAGAGCCCAGAGGAGGCACCAGCATGAGCAGAGGGATGGAGCAGCTCTGCTGGGAGCAAAGGCTGCCAGAGCTGCCATTGTTCAGCCTGGAGAGGAGAAGCTTTGGGGTGAGCTCAGTGGGGCCTTGCAGGGCCTGAAGGAGCTGCAGGAGAGATGGAGAGAGACAATTGCCAAGGGCTGGAGGGCCAGGAGCCAGGGAATGGCTTCCCAGTGCCAGAGGGCAGGGCTGGATGGGATCTTGGGAAGGAATTGTTCCCTGGGAGGGTGGGGAGGCCCTGGCACAGGGTGCCCAGAGAAGCTGTGGCTGCCCCTGGATCCCTGGCAGTGCCCAAGGCCAGGTTGGCCACTGGGGCTTGGAGCAGCCTGGGACAGTGGAAGGTGTCCCTGCCCATGGCAGGGGGTTGGAATGAGATGATGTTTAAGGTCCCTTCCAACCCAAACCATTCCATGATTCCAAGCCTATGGCTGATCTGTTTGTAGTCATAAATGAGTTGGTTTCACATGAACACAGAGAGAACAACTGGAGCCTCCTCCTGAGCACGTGCTGCCTGCAGAGTGCTGCACTGATCCTCAGCCAGGAGTGGCTGGTCAGCAGCTCGAGGGTTATTTAAGCTGGAGATGTACTGAGTGTCTGTGCTTCATCCTGCTAAAAACTGTTTAACCCCCATGCTCTAAGATCACTGAGGTCCCCATCCCATTTATTGCCAATGCTCAGAGTTATGCTGGCTAAGGGGACAGGCAGCTTTCCACACCATCCCTGAACATGGCTATAAACACCCTGTGTGTTACACAGGGGCTCAGAGGAGAGGTGTCCCTGTGCTGCTCTCTGCTGAATAGGGGGCAGTGCACAAAAGTGAGATCAGTACAAAGAAATGAGGCAATAAGCATAAAATCAGGGCAGGCTTAGAACTGAATGAGGGCTTTGGAGAAGTTAAAGGGAAAAGGCATGAAGCAGGGGCAGAACTAGCCTGGATTTTCAGAAAAGGTCAGAAGTGTAGTGTAGTAACCTGTGCCTTTGCCTCTCAAGAAAATGAGATTAAAGAGCTCTGTCAGAGCTCTGGATGATAGCACTGTACAACACAGTGGCTTTGGGCAAGAAGGCCCAAGGCCTTGTGAATTCTGAATAAGATAGCAGAATTGTACCATTGCCAATTTCTGAGAGTCTCTGAAGGCATTTGTTTTGTCTGTGTGTCCTTGGTGCAATCTAAAGGGGCACAGTGTGTTAGGGGAGTGATGCTGAATTGGGTAAGAAGACACCCAGGGGTTCCCATACAGGAAAGCAATTCGACCCCTCAAAATAAAGTACTATTTTAGTAGTGCTAAAAGTGCTAGGTTTTTTTTTGTCCTTCTGAAATTTGGATGAGAGATTATCTTTTTCTGGTTTAATTATTCAGTTTTATTACCTATTTTGCAGACTCTCATTCAGTTCTGACAGATGATCTTCAGTAAAAGGAAACTCCTGCTTGTCATAAAGATTTAGTTCCTGGGAAAGATGTGGTATAAAGCTGAGGCTGAGTGGAGTGTTTATTTCTGAAAAGCAAGGTGTGAAGGGATGCTTTCAATTACTCAGGATATGGGGAGGGTGCTTTTCAAAATGAATCCATATGAAATGGGGATTTCTAGAACAATCTTGAGAAAGATATTTAACAGGATATCTGGGCACTCACTGAACTTTAAAAGGTGCTATATGCTTAATCTTTTAGAAGTAATATTTGAGAGAGGGAGAAATATAAAAGAGCAAATCTAGCATATGGTTGGCTGGTTAGCACTTCTTACTGCAAGGCTGTTTTTGCTGTAATGTTCCTTCCTGCCAGACTGCGAAATCTGAGGAGTGAGGACTTTCTTAGAGCCTTTGAGGGCCCTACCCAGCCTTTTCCATATTAAAGAAGTGGAAAGACAGCAAACTTTCTTGTTTTCAAGGAGGAGTCAGAACTGAGCAGTCTGTGGCAGAAATTTGTGCTGAATTTATTGTGCCATGGGCTTTGTCATTCTCCCTTTGTTTGCCTACCTGGGCCTGATTCTGAGGTCATGGACAGAGCTTTTCATCTGAGGTGGGTTTTTCATCTGAGTCTGCCACAGCCTCAGGCTCACCCTCCAGTTGCAGAGAGCCCACACCTGTGGAAACTCTCCTATGTAGCTGCTGAACATGGGAAGGGTGAGATTTCCATGGTGGAAAATCAGACAGGAGGAATTCTTCCTGCTTTTGACATTATTTTGTTTCATCCATGATGCAGAATGAGGTGAAGGTTCCACAATGTGGCCACATTTCTGACAGCGACCACAGAGGTGACTGTGTGACCAACAGTGTGACCTTATATCTGACTGAATTAATGCAGTTCACATCTCTCCTAGGGCTTGGTTTCTTTTGGTTTGGTTTTTTTTCCCCTCTCTGACTTATATTAACATGAGGATGTAGTTTATACTATAGTTAGGTTTTTTTCCCTCCACAAAATGCTAAGTAGAGATCATTAGGTACCTTGGGTCTTCCATGGTTGAGAACAGTTAAGAAAGAAAGAAAAAAAAAAAGACAATTTCATGTAACTACTTCATTAAAGTGGAGGAATCCTGTTGGGCTGGAATTCTGAGCAGTAACACACAGAACATGTATGACCTTAGCAGCAGCAAGCACTGAATCGATGTCTCATTAAAACAGCATTTGTTAAATCATCTAACCCCCGGTTAATATTTTCTAAGTGCAAGGAATGGAACGTAATCCCTCTGTTCTCCTTGCTGAAGATATTTCCAAAGGATATATTCTGGTCTTCGTGTCTCTTAAATTAATTTCTATCCAGCTCAGCCTATGCTCCAACTCTTGGCCATGTTCTTGACATTAAATTTTATATTCAACTTGGCCGGATTCATTTGAGTTTGGTAGTGAGAAGTGTGAGTGCTCATTCCTTTTGCAAGTCACAGAGGCAGTCACATTGTACTGCAAAAACCATCAACAGTTCCTTCTTTTCTCTCTGAAATGTGCTCAGGCAATCTCACACATCTCTGACTCGCTTCTCTGACGTTCACCAGCCAGTTAAGAGTAAAATTAAAACTCTGCTATTCGGGAAGATTTTTTTAATTGAGAAAGAAGCGACTCTGAAGATAAACCCAGTTTTCAAAGAGGTAAAATGCCCAAGTGTATCCAGTCTGATAAAGTCTTAGGTAGGAAGGGTATTTTATTCTTTTTTCCACCTTTATAAGGAATTGGTCTTTTTAAACATTCCTCTACTAAATAGCTCATCTATATATTTTTGATAGCCTAAATATAAGCATTCAGTTTTATTCTCAGACAGCTTGGATAAATACTTTATCTGAATCCTCTGACCACATCTATTTATAGTCTGATCCCACCGGATCACTCAGGGTGTAAATTCTGATGCTCCATCATCAGCAGGATCAGTAGGGGTTTGATGGATACAAACTGTGAATTCCAGCACATCACAGTTAAAATAAGGAAATAGTTATGATTAAAAATCTTAGAGCTGATCTTGGAAAGGCACAAGTGTGTACTCCTGTTGTTATTCTGGACCAGTCACTCAGGGAGTTCCCACTGTGACTACAGGAGTGCTGCCTTTAAAAATTACCTTAAATCAGACATCTCTGAGTTCCAGCTCTTCTGCAGTTTTTGAAAAAAGAATGGAAGAAAAACAACTATTGCAAAACTTGGGGAAGTGCAGAGATCAAATAGTTCTCCAGGTCTTTCGAAGACTGAGAACAAAGGAAACCACTAAAACTGTGATTTATTCCATGCGAGTACATCTCTTGTTTCACTATTAAACATACCTTTGTTTCCTGCAGCAAAATGTGCTGTCACATGCCAAAAGAAAAAAAAAAAAAGAGGAGAAAAAAGAAAATTTCTTGTCTTTTGAAAGGAGGGGACGGCTGTAGAGCACATTTATGAGATATCTTTGCAACCAAAACTGCCCTGCTTGGGGATAACAGAAGCAGAAAGATACATTGCACTGTGTGAAATAGATACTGCCTGTATTCCTAAATGCCCTATAACTAGCCTGGTATCATTTGTACTAATCACATTATCATGTCTGTCTGGAAGAGATGAATGTCTGAATGCAAGGAATTAAACCAGTGATAAATTAATTTTGAATTGTTTCTTTTTGTTGTTGTTCTTGCTCCTGACTGAGAGCAGCTTTGCTGTCACTGTTCGTGAGCAGAGGTGATGGGCTTGGTGGGAACCAAAGGAAGGCTTTGAAGTGTGGACTCTTTTCCCTGTTTCTGCAGTTTCAGGTTAGTTGGGGCTGCCAGAGGAGGTGCAGGAATGAGATGAATTCTTGGGAGAGCTGCTCACAGGGATTCCTCTGCTAAGCAGGCAAGTTGTGGATTCCATCTGCCTACAGACTGGGAAAAAGGGAACCATTCTGGGGTTTCTATTGGAAAGTCAGAGAATCAGGGAATATCCTGAGCGGGGAGGGAACCCCAAGTATCATTGATCCAGCCCCTGTCCCCGCACACACACCCCACCAACCCCACCCTGTGCATCCCTGGGAGCAGTGTCCAAACACTCCTGGAGCTCTGGCAGCCTCGGGGCCGTGCCCATTCCCTGGGGAGCCTGGGCAGTGCCCAGCACCCTCTGGGGGAAGCAGAACCTTTCCCTGATCTCCAGCCTGAGCCTGCCCTGGCCCAGCTCCAGCCATTCCCTGGGTGGTGTCCCTGGCCCAGAGCAGAGCTAGTGTGGCTTCCTCTCTTTCCTCCTCTAGTTGTTACTGTTTGGTAGGATTCAGGTTATGAAGGGATCTTGTCCATCCTTTTTAAGATGTGAGTGTGCTTTAAAATGATTTTAGTATTTCTAAGACTAATTGCTGTGCTGCTGCAGCCAGTTAGGAGACCTTCCCTGCAAGAAGGGTTCTTACTTATCCATGGTATCTCATAGATAGGAAATACTCAGGTAAATGATTAGAGTTCAAAAAGATAATTATCATTCATCATTATGAAAAGCAGCCTGATTAGGAATTCATAAACTCAGAATAAATCTGTTCTGGTGACAAACCAATTTCTCAATCTAACCAGTTCTGTGAGTAATAGCAAGTTGAATTATTTACTGAAGAATTAAACGTGTTTTCACCCAAGATGTTGTATCTGATTTTGTCACTAATTTACCAATAGGTAGGCTTACCAAAGAACTCATCACCCAACATTAACTTATCAATGTTATGTCATATCACAAGGCAGATAAAAATAAATCAAACCCATTTTGGTTGTGTTTACAAAGTTTTAAAAGTGAATACATGAATAAAAATCTCCCAGCAGGAAAAGAATTATAAAAGCTCCTTGCGAGACGTGCTGGGATTTTATTCATTGGAGATGTCCCAGAGCAGTGAGCTGTGGTGCCCCATCCCTGATGTGTATCCCACACTCCCTGTGCTTCCCAGAGCTCCGGGGGCTGGCAGAGGCTCAGGTGATCGGGAACAGGCAGCAGACAGAACTCAGCCAAGCCCCAGCCTGCTGGAATTAGGGGTGGCTGAGAGAGGCTTGTCAGGGAACCAGAGCCTGAACTCAAAGGAGCTGCTGAGATAACCACCAATATTGCAGGTGTTGGCTGCAAAACCTTCCTGCCTTGTCACTGGGATGTGGCACAGAGGGACGGTGGCACTGCTGCTGCTGCCTGTTCAAGGGCCGTGTTCAGCCCTCAGCAGGTCTCTGCCCTCTCTTGCTCTCCCCCTCTGCCAGTTTGGACATCTGAGGGTGTGCCCTGTGTTGTTTGAATTGATTTGCCTGTTTGGGAGGTTGCTAGAGGTGACAGCAGAAGAATCTGACTTCTGGTGTCATCTTCCTGCTGAGCACGGAATCCCAGATTCAGTGAGGCTGGAAAAGCCCTCCCAGCCCATGGAGTCCCAGCTGTGCCCCATCCCCACCTTGTCCCCAGCCCAGAGCTCTGAGTGCCACCTCCAGCCCTTCCTGGGACACCTCCAGGGATGGGCACTCCAAACCTCCCTGGGCAGCCCCTGCCAAGGCCTGAGCACCCTTTCCATGCAGAAATTCCTGCTCATGTCCACCCTGAGCCTCCCCTGGTGCAGCTTGGTGTCAGCCTTTGGACTAAGGAAAAGCACAAAACACTTTTCCTTTTCATTCATTTGAAGACCCTGATCTGAATCACATTAGATCCAAACATGAATGTGTTGTAGCTACTGTTGCTGTCAGAGACTGGATGTCATCCGGAACTGGAAGAAAACAGAAACACTTTTGTTGTTTCAACGAGGAAGCTGTTTTATTACTGATAGTCCAGAAACAGCCCAGATTGGGTATTTCCAGATATAATCAAAACCTCACCGTGAACTTTGTACGTGCCTTGAACTGGTTTTGTTTTTATTCTTAGAGTGCTGTAAATATTTGTGTCATGCACATGCTGAATGATTAGCTGGCCTTAAAATAACCAAATCTTCTCATATAGGAACTATAAATCCTGAAGGGTTAAGAAAAAAGAGAGGAATTTGTAGAAATTACTGCAATGTCTGAACAAGCAGTGGAGACAGCATCTAGGACTTTCTCCTTGAATTCAAAGTTTAAGAATGGTTTCAGTTACTGCTAAATCCAGTGTCCTTTTCATAAA
>VZTH01010812.1:0-24669 GCA_013397815.1 Aleadryas rufinucha
CACGCCGCGCTTCTCCGTGCCCACGCCGCGCACGCCCCGCACGCCCAGGACTCCCCGGGGCGGGGGCACCGCCAGCGGCCAGGGCTCCGTCAAGTACGACAGCACCGACCAGGGCTCCCCCGCCTCCACCCCCTCCACCACGCGGCCGCTCAACTCGGTGGAGCCGGGCACGGTGCAGCCCATCCCGGAGGCGCACAGCCTGTACGTGACCCTGATCCTCTCCGACTCCGTGCTCAACATCTTCAAGGACAGGAACTTCGACAGCTGCTGCATCTGCGCCTGCAACATGAACATCAAGGGTGCCGACGTGGGGCTGTACATCCCCGACTCCTCCAACGAGGATCAGTACCGCTGCACCTGCGGCTTCAGCGCCATCATGAACCGCAAGCTCGGCTACAACTCCGGGCTCTTCATCGAGGACGAGCTGGATATTTTTGGCAAGACCTCGGACATCGGCCAGGCTGCGGAGAGGCGACTGATGATCTGCCAGAGCAACTTGATCTCGCAGATGGGAGAGGGAGCCAGGAGGAGCCAGGAGCCTCCCATGAGCCTGCTGCTGCTGCTGCAGAACCAGCACACGCAGCCCTTCACGTCGCTGAGCTGCCTGGATTACATGGCCTCCAACAATCGCCAGACGCTGCCCTGTGTCAACTGGAGCTACGACCGGCTGCAGGCCGACAGCAACGACTCCTGGGTGGAATGTTTCAACGCCCTGGAGCAGGGCAGGCAGTACGTGGACAACCCCACGGGGGGCAAGGTGGACGAAGCCCTTGTCCGAAGTGCCACTGTCCATTCCTGGCCTCACAGCAATGGTACGGGCACAGCTGAGCCTTTTGTCTCTGAATGTTTTGTGACCTCTGTACATTTGTTTAGTTGTGACCCACATAATCTTTATGTGGGAAATGATAGGACTAAAAATACGCTAGACATAAAGTAGATTTCTGAAAGATTGTAAATTACATCAAAGTACCAATAATCCTGTTGTCTTCAGACTTTGTGGCCTAAATTGGGAATGAGTCTGTGGAAGTTCACAAATCTGAAGCAAATTCAGGTATTTGGGGGAAGGCAAAATTAGGAGCCCTTTTTTCTTTTGAAGAAGGGTATAAGCAGTCAGCAGAAAAGAATTGCTCTGTTTGAGTTAGGGGGAAAAAGCACCAAGGGGGAAAAAAATTATAATTAAATATTACCTGTTTGTATAGTGAAGATGCTCTGGCATCTTGTGACCTGAGCTGGACACCAGTGACACTGAAATGTGTGTGTAAAGGCCTGTGGTGACAGCAGTGTTTTTGAAAAGCACCACATTGAGTGCCATCCAGCCTAATTAGAGCTGTCCAAATTCCATGGGCAGTATGCAGAGCAATTCAAAGGAACAATCCATAAAAGCTGCTGTCATGGCTGAGGGATTGCTGTCCCTCCCTGAAGTGATTGCTGCTCCTTGTCCCTTGCAGTGCTGGACATCAGCATGCTCTCCTCCCAGGACGTGGTGCGCATGCTGCTCTCCCTGCAGCCCTTTCTCCAGGACGCCATCCAGAAGAAGCGGACGGGGAGGACCTGGGAGAACATCCAGCACGTGCAAGGACCGCTCACCTGGCAGCAGTTCCATAAGATGGCAGGACGGGGGACCTACGGTACCTACACTGGGCTCTGTGCCAAGTCAGAGTGCAGCTTCCTCGAAATGGGCACTTTCTCCTGGAAATATGTTAGGAAGGGGCTGTTCATACAGCTTGGGGTCATGGGGGGGCTCTTCACAGAGCTTTAAAGTACCACAAAAGGCATTTGTGACACTCTGGTGGAGGTTTTATCCCTCCAGGTGATGAACATTTACAGGGAGCAGAAACTGTGGGGTGAGGCTCAGCCCCCCCACCTCAATGGGGGGCTGGCTCAGACCAAAGCAAGCTGGTACAGACATAATGGGAGCAGAGGGAGCTGCTGAAATCAGCCACATGCTAATGGGAACAGGGGCTGTGTGAGCTCTGCAAATCCACAAAAATTGGGAATGCTTTCTCCACAGAGGTTCCCGTAGTCTTAATGAGAAGTTTCAGTTTCAGTATCTCCTGGCTGTAGGTGACACGTCTGGAAAATGCAAATTACAAACCAGTTTTTGTCTGTGCACGTTTGCAGAATAACGACTGACATTTCAATCTGTATTTCTTGCCTGCAATTTATTTCAGGCTTAACTAGTGCAGTCTGGTTTAATTTTTTTCCTACAGCTCCACCATGCTTTGCTCTCTATTGGTATTTGATATATTGCTGCTTTCCTTGGGGCTGGGACAATGTGGGTAACTCCAGTTCCTGTCTAAAGCTGTTGTGCCCCACCAGGAGCACTTCTAATCATTTTTCCAGCATTTGTGACTTGAAGAGTTGGGATTTGCCAGTTGTTACCAAAGAATAGCACCAAAATTCCCATAGAGTGCAGAGCAGAACCTTTGATGAAAAGTCAGTGAATTTTACTGGATGCTGACTTTTTAATAAAGTTGAATTATATTCTGCAGGAACTACTGGGTATATTTTTGCTTGACATTTTCAGCAATATTTCTTCTACTGAGGCAGTATCTGGGAGACACCCTGTTACACTGGATAATAATCCTCTCTGTGGGGACAGCAGTGCTCGGAGCACATCCTATGGAGAGGGGCAGGAGGCAGTTTTTAGAATTATAATAACTTTGTGTAGTATTACATACCTGGGAATGAATTTCTCTAAGCATCGGTAATTTTGCACAACCAGGTGGAGGTGGATGAAGAGCTGTAAGGTCAGATTTTGTGTGTTCCTGTTATTACTTGTGATTGAACAGGATCTCCTGGGCTGTGGTTATGGATATGACAAAGGAAAACCAGGAGATGAAGGTTTGGGAAGGGCAGTACATGTGCTTGGAGTACACTGAGAGATGTTTTATTGCAGCTTTCTAGGGAAGTTTTAAGTGGCGCTTGGATCAGCTCCCTCCACTTTGGCCAACAACTTTGATTATATGACGTTTCTTAAGTACGATATAAATCTTCCCTCTCCTTTATTAAATATCTTTTCCAAGAAGAAAGGCTGGGAGCACATGGTTTATCAGGCATGGCACACCCTCAATAACCATTTCCACTCCGTGATAAACCTGTAGGACACTCAGCACAGCAAGGGATGAGTGATTTCCAGTATTCCTGTAAAAGAACCCACATCCTGGGCCATCAGAGACCCACTGCAGTTAAACCAGGTATTTTAACATCTTTTCTTTATTTGTTTCTTCCCCTGTGAAGGCTCTGAGGAATCTCCTGAGCCTCTCCCGATCCCGACGCTGCTGGTGGGCTATGACAAGGACTTCCTGACAATCTCTCCGTTCTCCCTGCCCTTCTGGGAGAGGCTCCTGCTGGACCCCTACGGGGGCCATCGGGATGTCGCCTACATCGTGGTGTGTCCGGAAAACGAGGCCTTGCTCGACGGAGCCAAAACTTTCTTCAGGGACTTGAGTGCTGTATACGAGGTTGGAAAGAGGGACCACACTGAATTATTGCTTCTTAAGTGTCATTGCTGCTCCAGTGCATGTCCACTGGGCATGGGGTTTAAAGTAACAACTCTTTGATGAAGGGTTTTTTTTCATTTTGAGGGCTTTCTGCACTTTCCGAGTCCAAGAATGCTGTCTAAGTGACACTGGGATTCTGTGGGTGTTTTGGGGTGTTTGTTGCCAGTACACATTCATTTCACAGAGGAGGCAGCAGTGGCATTAACAGAGCTGCAGCCTCCCAGTGACGGCCCAACCAAGCCTAAAGAGCAAGGAGCACATTAAAGAAGCTGTTGCTTTCTCACAGTTTCTAGGCTGGGGATAAAAGCATTTATTTCTTTAGCATGTACTTCTCAATATGTCAGATTCCTTTGTAACCTTAGTTTTGCTGTGAGTGCAGTTCAAGCCAACAGATAAATGTAGCCCGTTTTTTAAAGATATTTATTGAGAAGCCGCCAGCTGTGTGCTGAGAACAGGAGGCTTAGGCCACAAACCAGTCTCTGTAACTTCCTAGGGTGGTTGGCATCTCCTTATGGGTGTTTGTCCTTCCCTCCCCTGGCAGATGTGCAGACTTGGGCAGCACAAGCCCATCTGCAAAGTGCTGCGGGACGGGATCATGCGGGTGGGCAAGAGCGTGGCGCAGAAGCTGACGGACGAGCTGGTGAGCGAGTGGTTCAGCCAGCCCTGGGGCTCCGAGGACTGTGACAATCATTCCAGGCTCAAGCTCTACGCGCAGGTCTGCCGCCATCACCTCGGTGAGTGACAGCCCGTGCCTCGGGGCGATGGGGGGTGCAAAGCTACAGGGTGGGTTTTCTAAAGGTGCAGATTATGATTGTTTAAAAATTAAAAAGGTATTACAAGGTTTTATCTTAATTTTTTAATCCTTCCATGTTACACTTGCCTACTTCAGAAAGTTGTGTTGTCTGTCACTCTAGGGGTCATATCAGAGATTCAAAAGCCAATTCTTACCTTTTCAGAAAATCAGTTTGGTATAAGGTGTTTGTGTAGCGCAAAGATCACAGAATCACAGACTGCTTTGGGTTGGAAGGGACCATAAAACTCATCCTGTTCCACCCCCTGGGACGCCTTTCACCAGACCAGGTTGCTCGAAGTCCAATCCAGTCTGGCCCTGAACACTTGCAGGGACGGGGCAGGTGTTCCACACAAGACTGAAGGTGCCCATGGATCTGGTTTATTGCTGCTGACACATCTCATTGCAGCCGTGTGACAGAGCCGTGTCACGGTGCCCTCCAGTGTAAGGTGTATTTATAGGAGAGAGGAGGTCACTGGGACTCTGTGCAGGCAATGAGTTAACACGAGGAGAAGAGCAAGTGCTGCAGTCCTTGGTGCCTGGGGCCTCAGTCTGCTCTGTGTGGATCCTTGGAACCACAGGACCCTGAAGGCACCTTCTCCTCTGGACCTCATGCTGGTTTATTTCCCCGCTGAAACAGTGACACTTCTATCAGATCGGTCTGGTTGTTTTTGTCATGGTACCCTGCCCTATTTGTTCTGTATTACACCAACATCAGGAGCACTTGTTTGGTGAGGGAGTGTAGAACCCAAGAGTATGGAAGAGTGTAACGTGCTGGGGCAGGATCAGCTGACTGCTCCTGGCTGAGTCCCTGCAGTCACCCGATTTGATATGGGGACAGACATGGTTGTTTCCTCCCGGCATGGGTCCAGAGTCACCATATATTGTGTATGTGACTGAGATTGGGGATCTTAGCATGAGACACAGGAATTGTGGCAAGGGGAGAAATTATTACAATACTATTGAAGTACCTCAGGCTTCCCTGCAGAAAGAGGCAGCATGTGCACAGCCAGGTGAGGAACTGAGCTGCTCAGTTCACACCTGAGGCATCTGGCAGGGGCAGCATTGGGAACTTCCCTGCTGGTGATTTACCACCTCGGGGAGCAAATAAATAATAAATATTCATTTATCCTTGTGGTATCTCACAGCAGAAATAACTACATTAAAGCTTGCCATGATTGTAGCTCAGATATAAATGACTCTAAGGTTTCCAGCCTGACAGAGAGAACCTGTCAGATTGCAGAGCTGAGCACTGTACAATGCTGTTATTGCCACAGTCTGGCCAGAGATCAGAACGTGTCAGTACCAGCTTCAAGTCACAAAGCCCTGCAAAGTCAGTCCTGGTTTTGAAGACAATTGATCATATCAGTTTGAACTGAAACCCTGAGGAATGGATTCCAAAGCAAACATTGGTCATGGAGATTCCGTTCTCTTAGCATTTGTATACTCTTAGAATGTTGTAGAAGTGCAGGGAATGTCGTCCGAGTTGCAGGTTGATGCAGGTTCCTTTAATCTGTCATTAATCCCTCTTTCCATGCCATTCCAGCACCTTACTTGGCCACCCTGCAGCTGGACAGCAGCCTCCTGCTGCCCCCCAAGTACCAAACGCCGGCTCCGAGCCAGCCGCAGGCAGCTCCCGGCAGCTCGGGACCCGCTCCCTCCAGCTCCTCCTCGTGTCTCTCGGCCGCCGCCGGGGCCCCTGCCCCGGGCAGCTCCTTCAGCTCCACGCCCAGCGCGGGCACCACGAGCCTTCCGGCCGGGAGTGCCTCCTCCTCGGGCTCCTCGGTGCCACAGCTGTCAGCGTCCTCTGCCACGCCCGGCGCCAGCCAGATGGGCACCTCCTCCACGCCGGGCTTCAGCGGCAATGCCGGCTCGGGGCAGAGCAGCGGCGCCGCGGGAGGCACGGCCGAGCGCTCGCAGGGCAGCGCGGGCCCCGGCGCGGACACCGAGCCGGGCCCCAGCCTACCACAGCAGCAGCAGGAGGGACAGGAAGGGTAAGGGAAGCGCTCACCCGGCTCGGAGTGCTGCTCACTAACCCCCGTCCTGCACTCAGCCGGCCTCTGAGCCGTAGGGAAACCCTTCAATGGGGAGGTCCCTCTGACAGGTGCAGCACAGCCCAGCAGGTGGGAGTGGGGCAGGGCCTGCTCCTGTGTGAAGCAGTCACTGACAAAGGGGAACTGGCAAAAACGCCCCTCCTCTTTTTCAGCACAAGAATCCCAGCCTGATTCAGCTGCATGGATGTGGAGCTGCCTTAGGACCCTCCACCTGGCCTGCCCCTGCAGCACCAGGAGCACATGTGGGGTGTGTCAGGTCTTGTGCCAGATCTGTGGCTTGGCACTGCAGGTACCCATGCAGCTGAGTGCTCCGTGCTCCATCACACCTGCAACGTTAACAGATGCAAAATGCAAGCCATGGAATTTTTTTCCCAATTTTCTTGCATTGCAGGTGTTGTTTTGCAAGCAGGCACACTGTGAGGTCAAGAGACACGATTGTAGTCCTGTTACTTTAAAATAAATTTGGGCAGCACAACTTTTTTAAAGACTTCATTATGAATAGCCATCCATCACATAAAAATTAAGAAAAGGTTTTTTAGCATTGTATGTAAGTTAACTTCCTGAGGCAGCACGTTTTTCATTGCTCTCACAACAATGCACATTGCTGATAGTCCTGGTGTGTGTTACAGAGAGGGAAAAGCCCACATCCTG
Organism: Aleadryas rufinucha; assembly: GCA_013397815.1. Taxonomy (NCBI): domain Eukaryota; kingdom Metazoa; phylum Chordata; class Aves; order Passeriformes; genus Aleadryas; species Aleadryas rufinucha. The sequence continues at coordinate 6,999 of VZTH01010812.1, forward strand.
CTGTAGCTGGGCTTGTCCTGGAGACATCTGTTCCCTGATCTGTGCAAAACACCCTGTGAGCAGCTGCAGGGGCTTCTGACAGAGCCTGAGCTGCTTTGATCACTTGCAGATGTTGAGCCTCTCTCTCCTGGGTGAGGCACGGGAGGAGCGTTTTACCAAGTAAGAAATGCTCAGTTGCTCCTTCTGTTAACAGTGGAGCCTTCCCTGGACCTGAGCAGGATTCCAGGCTCCATGAATTGCTTTGGCACTTCTGAATTCCTGCTCTCCCCCTTCCACCTCTCCCAAAAGCAAACCCTGAACTGCACCAAAACCCAGACATGCACCTACATGAAAACACACACAGCTGAGGAGTCAACTTTTCCATCTTCTTCAGGCATAATCTGGTCTGATTGCATTCAGTGAGATGCTGTTAGACTGCGTGGTACCTTTAGTGCCTAATTAACCCCAGCTCTTTAGGATTAGGAGCTGCCGCGAGCACAACTCATCTCAATCCTTGTCCTCGCGGGTTTTAGTTTTGCTCCTTCCCCCTGGCTCAGCCTGGCCCCAGACACAGGCAGTACTCACCCTGTGCCTCTGCCTCCAGCACGTCGGAGCGGGAGCGGATCGGGATCCCCACGGAGCCGGACGCTGCGGACAGCAACGCCTACCCCCCCGCCGTGGTCATCTACATGGTGGACCCCTTCACCTACACTGCCGACGAGGAGTCTGCCTCCACCAACTTCTGGCTCCTGAGCCTCATGAGATGCTACACAGAAATGCTGGACAACTTGCCTGAGAATATGAGGAATTCTTTCATTCTCCAGGTAATTCTGCCTTCCTCTGTACCCTCACAGAGTCCCTCTGTCACAGCACACCTGTGATATGGACACTGTGCTAAAAGAGATAAATGGGAGATAATGCATAAAATGGAGGTGTTATTTACTAATTATTTTGTTGACAGTATAAGTCTGTGTATTAAAACAACCCCTTGAGTTTGTTTTGATGAGGAAATTAATTAGAGCAGCCACAGAATGCCTGCATCGAATCTGTCCCATGGTCCCAGCAATCCTATCTGCTCCATGCCTCCTAGAGAGGGATTTCAGTTATTTAAGTTGCAACTCAAGTTGCCATTGCCAAAACTGGCCAGTTGCTCCTTTGATTACTTTACATGTTGAGTGGTTTGCTGTTTATATTCCCGTGATTTATACTATTTAATCCAAAAGAAGTACGTGAAACCAGACATTTAATGTATAATATAACTATTGTATTGTTATTATCTGCTTCTTAAAAATAATTTACCATGTAACTTGGCATATAGAAACAGTTACTTACTGTGGAATTGCTGAAGAATTGAATTTGTGCAGCCAGAGGCAGCTCCTGGCCTCCTGCCCAGGCTGGCTGCATTTTGCCAGGTCTCCTCTGTCACACAGGCTGAGCCTCAATAAATGTGGGGGGAATGGGAGGCAAGAGGGTGCAGGCAGGAACAGTGTGGGAAGGATTTCTGTGCACCTTATCCATGTGTGATCACCCTGGTTTAAAGGTATTTCAAATTATTAAGAAAAAAAAATTGGAAGTTCTTGTAGCGTCTCAAGTTGGGCATGGAAAACTGTTGTTGTTTTTGATAGTTTTGACCTCATTGTCCCCTGAAAGGATGGGGGAAACTGTCACCAAAATATTTCAGGCTTGAGGATGAACTGAAAATCAGGTCCACAACATCATACCGTGGTTGGCTGCAGGCAACTGATTGATCCGGACCTGGAGACTCTAAAACCAAAGCAGCCACTGATACCACGGTGTCTGAAACACAAGAACTGTGTAACCTCTGCACTGCCATTGGATCTGAGGCTGTAGCACACTCACCCTTTCTCTCAGTGCTGTTTGTTTCCACATCCACTATTTGTTCCTCAAAATACATTTTGCCAGTTGAAGTCCAACAGCAATTTTCTCTAAGTCAAGGGAAACGTGATCCAGTTCCAGTACTGGATTCTCACAGCTGTACACAGCACACACAACATGCAGTTACTTCAAAATAAATCAAACCCAAATGTCTGCAGCTTTATTACCATCCCCGTACAGAGGGAAAAGCCCAGCTCCTGAAATCCTTAGGTGAAGCTGGCTTTTAAAAACACACAGGCACGTTTAGTAAGCAGAATGTGCTGCCAAAGTTCTGATGGTTCAAGCGAGAACCATAAAGTAGTAAAAGTTTTGTGACACTTAAGTTTTATTACTACTGAAAATATTTGTTGAAAGAATCTGTTTGGGTCTTGTAGTGTTGGCTACACCATAAATGCTTTGTATTGACAGTTTCTGCTCCAAAGATCTCCCTGTAAAAGGAAAGACACTTCCACAGCCACATGTGGGACATGTACAATAAAACCAGTAGATAAAAACAGTGAGGTTACAGGGATTTAATTCTAATTTTAAAATGGATTTGATCTGAAAACCAGATTTTGTCATGCTTTGTTTCCTTCTGAAGGAGTGATGTGGCACTTTTCCTTCCTGCTCTTGTTGTGCAGTTGGGTCTTAACCCTGAAACTCAGCTCACAGGCAAATCTCCCTGTAGCTCTGGTTCTTGCTGGCTGAACCTGTGAATTCTTGTGGACTGCTTCCCATGACTTTTTGAAACAAATAAAACTGAGCAGCAGCTGAGACTGTTGAGCTCCAGTGGGTACTAAATTGAAAAGGGGAAACAACCACACACATCATTGCAAGTGAACCTTAACTGTGCCCTCTACACCCCTCTGTAAGGATGACACCATAGTGCCAATTCCCACAAGGACAGCAAACAATTCCCAACCCTGACCACGAGCCATGGAGCCAAACCTGCCTGAACACAACATTCAGGGATTGTGTGGTTCAGGCCACCTGCAAGTGAAGATGTTGGTCAGAAAACAGTTCTAAAAAATTCAGGGTGTTTGAATACAGGTGTTTGGGTTTTATGGATTAAAATTCACTCTCATTGTGATGGAAGCAGTTTTGTCCCAGGGAATGCAGTCCCTGGCTGCTGCAGCCACTCCTGCCAAGGGACCTGTGAAGCAAATCGTGGAGCATCCCAGAGTGTGCTGGGTGTTCAGTGACTAATGAGTGTGTGGGTCTGGTTTGATATTAATGAGCAGCTCCTGGAAGCCTCTCAGCCCTGTTCTATTGTGTGTCTGAATTCCACAGATTGTGCCTTGCCAGTACATGCTGCAGACAATGAAGGATGAACAGGTTTTCTACATTCAGCACTTGAAGTCTCTGGCGTTCTCCGTGTACTGCCAGTGCAGGAGGCCCCTGCCCACACAGATCCACATCAAGTCCCTCACGGGCTTTGGGCCAGCTGCCAGCATTGAGATGACCCTCAAAAATCCTGAGGTTGGTATTGGTGGCAAGAAAATCAAAGTCTGTTAATAAACTGTAGCCACTTTCCTCAAATATCAAAGAGAAAGAGTAGAGAAAATACTTGTTGGGAGATTTTTTTCAAGGTATAGAAGACAATGATGAGATAAAGGGAAAAGGCAAGCTAATACGGAATAGAAAATAGTAAGAAAAACATCAGACAAACTTGCTTTCAAAACATTTTAAGCTTCTGGTTTTGAGTCATAAAGGTTAAAGATCAGTGTGAAAGAAGAGACTTAGATCGTTACTTGGGATTCTGAGTCATTTTGTGGTTTCAGTCTATAGTGCTCCAACCAGAGTTTAAAGCCAACCTTTATTTCTATTCACATATATATGCATATATATGAAATAAGTTCCTGTGCCTAATTGCAGATGTTATATTAATTCCCTGAGGTAACAGAGAAATCCCCCTCTTCGATGGGCTTATCTTTTATCTGTTTTAAACTGTAAATATTAAAGCCCTGATGCTGGAATTTCAGGGAATTCAAAGGAAGAATAATCCATCCTACTTTCTATGAATGTTTTGCATTCTTGGAAAGATAACAATGCATATTTTATTTAAATCTAATGGACCAACGAAACACTTAAACACTAACCTTGGCATAAAGAGCTGCTTGGGAGGGTTTAAAAACCTACTTGCAAAATCACCATAACCCAAACCTATTGGCATTTACCTATTGCATTTAATTAATCTCTGTTTATTGCATTTTACACACATTTGCTCTCAGTCTGCACTGCAGACTCCCAAACTTTGCTGCAGAATTAAGAAAATACCCTGACAATTTTTTAACTATGGAACATGTCTGGTGAGGCCCCCCTGTTTGTTCTCCAGAGAGGAGTTCCAAGGCAAAGATGGGTTTGGGGTGCCCCTGTGGGAAGCAGCTTTGCAGAAGGTGACCCAGAGGTGCTGTTGGACGTGATGGATGCTCCCAAGGAGCAGCAGTCGGGCTGCCTTGGGAAGGTGCCGGCAGCACAGCCAGGGAGGTGCTTGTCCTCCTCCCTTCTGGGCTCCTCAGAACAAGAAACTCAGATGCACTGGAGCAAATCCAGCCAAGGGCCTAAAGACGATAAAAGGACAGGAGGATCTGACAGCTGAGGTGGTTTTAACTCCTGCCTGTGTCAGAGACTGCTCCACACACTGCTTTCATACCCTGGGTTACCTGTACATAAAAAGAAATCCTTAGGTAAGGTTTGAAGTGCATCAGCTTTAACTGGCAGCAGTGAATTGTCTATAAGCCCCCTTTTCCCAATCTCCCTCCTGACTAGGAATGCTTTGAATTTACTCATTGTTTCAAGCTTGCCTGTCTGTGTACTCACTGCCAGTGTGTGTGTGTTCCTTGTGTTCAGTAGTTTCTGATCTATCTGCTGATGGTTGTGCTGACTCTGTTGCAGAGGCCCAGCCCAATCCAGCTGTACTCACCTCCTTTCATCCTGGCCCCCATCAAAGACAAGCAGACAGAGCTGGGAGAGACGTTTGGAGAGGCCAGTCAGAAATACAACGTGCTCTTTGTCGGGTACTGCCTGTCCCACGACCAGCGCTGGCTCCTGGCGTCCTGCACCGACCTGCACGGGGAGCTGCTGGAGACCTGCATTGTCAACATCGACCTGCCCAGCAGGTACCCACTGCCCTTGGCCTCTCCCATGGATCTGTGTCACCAGCTCCTTGCACATCCCTTCCTTCCCCTTTCCTGCTCAGGAGATCATGCTGCTGTTACAGTGAGAACATTTCAGTTGGCACTTCTAGAATTTCGTATCTGCACAGGGAAAAGTGACTGAGTTACATTTGTGTTACAACTGCTTTGCTTACAAATCCTATCTTGAGGAACACCTGGTGGTGGTGCTCAGCAGTTTGATGGCACTGCAGTGTTGAAAACAGACACACAGTTTTTCTTGTTAGTAGTAGTAAAAGGTAAGTTAGGGACTGTCCAGAACTCCTGTAGAGGGTAAGCAGTGACATAATTAGGGAGAACAGAAATCTGAATATTGTCCTTGATTCTCCTCTCACTTTTGTATTTAATTCCTTCCCCTGCAGGTCAAGGAGGAGCAAGTTGTCTGCCCGGAAGATCGGGCTGCAGAAGCTCTGGGAATGGTGCATCGGCATTGTCCAGATGACATCCCTGCCCTGGAGAGTCGTCATCGGGCGCCTGGGCCGGCTGGGCCACGGGGAGCTGAAAGGTGTGCAATTGTCAGGGCTGCCACTCCTAGGGTGTGGAGTGGGGACAGGGACCCGGGGGGCAAGGCAGGATGGCTCAGACTGATCACAAACCTTCCAGACTAAAAAACCAAGTGTGATAACCACAGAACCACAGAACTGTTTAGGTTGGAAAAGCCCCCTGAGCTCATCAAGTCCAACAGTTCCCCAGCACTGCTGAGGCCACCACTGATCCATGTCCCCAAGTGCCACATCCACACAACTTTTGAACACTGCCAGGGATGGGGACTCAGCCATTCCTCACAGTTTTGCATCACCTGCAGACTTGCTGAGGGCGCGCTCTGCCGTCGCACAGTGGCATTAGATGGGGTGAATTTGGCATAACCTTCCCAAGTCCTGTCTCTGCTTCCTAGAACCATGACCTTACAAAAGGTAAACAAGATGTGCCAAATTTTATCACAGACAGGATAGGCTGTTCTTTATTTTGACAGAGTTTAGTGAGGGGAAACATGGATGGGAAGCCAGATATCCAGGCTTCCCAGGCAGGTCTCCTTAGGAGTTCATAATCTACACCAGAGCTGCTGATGCCCTTTCTCTCCCTTTGTCCCCATCATTGTCTTGACACTGATGCCCACTTGACCAAGTGAATCTGAGTGTAAAGTACCTGGCAGAGAAATCACCAGGATCCTCCAAACTGGAATTTCCTGGGCCGTGACAGCATGGATTGCAGGAGAGCTGGCTGCAGGCCTACCCTGGCACTGAATTCCTGTATTGGTTTCCATAAACCCTTTCCTTGTTTGTGCCCTGGGTTTGATGTTACTCCCTCGTGTTGTGCAGGATTTGCAGTGTCCTTCCAAGGGAAGTCGGGGGCCTTGCCATGTGTTAGAAAAGGTTCTGAACAAAGTTATCCTGACACAGGAATAGAGACAGGATTCATTTGTGATTCCTCAACTTAAACATCACTAAACAAACAAAAAAGTCGTGGAAAAAACGGTATTGAACAAAGGAAAGCCAACAGAGTGCCATGGAATAAAACATTCCACAGGAGCTCCTCGAGCACCCAGTTTGCAGGGCCAGACCCCTCGTGTGCACAGGAGTCAGTCCTGGAGAGTTTGGGATTAGGGAAATGCCAAGTGTTGGGAATGTTTTGCTGTTTCCAGGTGAGTGCTGGCTCTGCCAGCTCTGCATCAGCTCTGTCCTCCCACGGTGCTTTTCCTTGCAGACTGGAGTATCCTGCTCGGGGAGTGCTCCCTGCAGACAATCAGCAAACAGCTCAAGGAGGTTTGCCGCATGTGCGGCATCTCCGCAGCAGATTCCCCCTCCATCCTCAGTGCCTGCCTCGTTGCCATGGAGCCACAGGGATCATTCGTGGTGATGCCAGGTATGTTTTAGCCACCTATGGCAATGCCAGTGAAACTTCTTTTACCACGTTTCGCACTTGGGCACAATAATGTTGGGATTTCTGTGAAGAACTTGACTATCGTGGCTGTGTGTGGCAGAAAACAGGTTCAGCCAGCAGAATTCCCCAAAATACCACGGGGAGAGCAGGCTCCTGAGGGAAGGTGACTGTGGGCCACTGCCAAAGTGCTGATCTGTTCCTTGGGGAGGCCGTGGGCTCAGGCAGCCCAGTTCCCATGGGCTGGAAGTGGTGTCACAGACACCCTCATGCACAGAGGAGGCTGCAGTGGGAATGAGTAGGAGCCTGTGGAAATGAGAATAAGCCCTCTTGCCTTCTCACATGCTGAAGTTACTTAGAGAGTTCACCTACAAGCAGCAGTCCATGGGCTTAAGTTGAAATAAAATTAAATGTTGAGCCCTTTGTTATTTTACCTAAGCATGTACTTTTTAATGTATGTGGTGACACGTCCTTAACACATCCTTACAAACCATGCTGGGGTTTTTTAAGTTTAGAAAGAAAAGGCTAATACATGGAGCAGAATTAATTGAGCTTGAAAATTATTTATCATGTTGAATATTTTCAAAGCAGAGATTTTGTAATGTGAGCAAACAGATGGCAAATGAGGCTTTTTTCATAACGCAGTAAAACACAAAGACCCAAATCCTTCAACAGAATCTTTTTTTCCTTTAGATCCTGACACATAATTAGGTCAACAGCAAGCAAAAATTAGGTTAAAATTGAAGGTGCTGGTTAAATACTGCTGAAGAAGGTGCCTCTGCATTGACTACTGGCACCTTCCAAGTTAATTGTTGGTGGATAATTGAGAATAGAGGAGGAGGAGAGAGAAGCTTTATTGTTCTGTGGCTTTATTTTTGTGTTTGTGCTCATATCGACCAAAGTGGGGTGTATTTCATAATTCAACAGAGATGTGTGTGAAAAATCAATTTAACTTGCTCATTTAACAAGTAAATATTTGATTAAGGGGCAGCAGAATGACAGGAGAGGTGGGGCTGGTCTTGATCTTAATGTCAAGCTCTTGCAGCAATTTAATCTTTTGAAGATAAGGCCCTTCAACCGTGTCTGTGAGTTTGCAGAGCAGGTGGGGTAGGTAGAGGTGTCCCTGGACACAGAGCACGTGTCTGGGAGGTGATGCAGTGACCGCCTGTGCCATTGTCTCTGTCCCCAGACGCGGTGACGATGGGCTCGGTGTTCGGGCGCAGCACGGCGCTGAACCTGCAGTCGTCTCAGCTCAACACCCCCCAGGACGCCTCCTGCACACACATCCTGGTGTTCCCCACCTCTGCCACCATCCAGGTGGCACCTGCAAATTACCCCAACGAGGATGGCTTCAGCCCCACCAATGGTGAGTGAGGGGGAAATCCCTCAGGCCCTTTCCAGGGCGTCAGCAGAGCTGAGCCGGGTGGGAATAAACCCCCGAGGAGACTGGGGTTCTGCACCGACCCCACAGCAGCCCAGCAAGGGAACCACGCAGGGCTTTGGCTGCAGGGCCATACTCTGTGCTTTCCCTGAGCGTGTCTGCTTTGTTCCCAGAGGGACACGGAGCAGCCAATGCACCGAGCGGCAGAGAACAGAACGTGCTTTGTCCTGTTGCGACTTGGTCAGGCCAGCCTGCGTGTTCCAGTCGTGCTCCACACCGTGCCCTGCTGTGTGCAGAGCTGACAGGAAGGAGGCACTTGTTGTAGAGTAGGGAAAATATCCCAACCTGAGACTTCCTGATGCCCCCAGAGTGCTTTTACACTGAACCTGCAGTTTGAGTCAGCAAGACTCTGGTTCATGCTTTGTATCAAATAAGCATTTTCCTGCTTTGTCCCAACTCCTTTAAATGAGTGCAGAGCAATTGAAACCAAGAGTGACTACGAACACGTACAGTGGCTGTGTTAACGAGGAGGGCAGTTGGGCTAGAGAGGAAGGCAGGCCACTGCTTTTAAGGCTTTGATCTGTCCCTCCTGGAATGTCCCAGGGGCTCTGAAGGGAAGTTGCCCCTCTCAATCCCTGTCCCAGGAGGCCCCGGGATCCCTCCCGAGCACGACAAACATTAACCTGCATTAACCTGCCCGTTGGTGCTGCAGATGTTAATTAGAGTCAGGTACAAGAATGGCCTTTTCCAAAATGGTGTTAAATTTAATTTTCTTAACTCTGCTCTACTTAATGATTAAGCTGCTTCCTATGCCATTAGCCAGCTCATTTCTGCTCTGAGGGCCAAGCAGAGCATGACATTAGCTCTGGTTTGTTTACTGAGGCTGTAGGACACAAGTTAATAAACTTCAGTTAAATCACTGCTCTGGCAATCCAGAGGTTCTCTTTGGGAGATGAAGGAAAACAATCGCCTGCCTGTTTCAATACTGGGGCTTCAGGTGAAATTAGTTCAGGACACACATCCTTTTCCATTTTATACAGAGTAAATTCCTATTTTTCAAGAGAAATTGTTATTTATTACATGTAGGATGCATGGTTTCTATTTAGGGCTTTGTGTTTTAGTATAAATTTGGTTGCAATTCTAATTAATGCAGTTCAGACAGCTCCCACTGTCCCTGTCTGCCCACTAAAATGTACTTTAAATGTCATTATACACTTGGATTTCTTCGCCTGCTGAGAAATCTGGGTAAGAAAAACCCCTCTAAACCATATTGTGATGTTGTAATTTTTGCCTCTGTGTTGATGGTGCCTTATCCTTCCCTCCCATAACTTACTCAGGGTATTGTAACCTGTGTGCAGATGATGAGTAGTGGAATGCATAAGGCAAACACATCTTCCCTGTATCTTTAGCCCTCCCCACATATGAACATAAACCAAATTAATCCAGCCAATTACACTAACGAGCTGTGTGGGACTCCTGAGGTGAAAGTGGGTTATGAAAGCTGCATCGTTGGGGATCCTGGTGCAGTGTTTGAAAGGATCACGTGTCCTGACTGTGAGCAGGGCCTTGCTGCCCTCACAGATTCCGGGGGCAGTTTCCCTGGAGCTGCCAGGGCTGTTCCCAGAGTTTGGAGCTGGTGTGCAGCTCTGGGAGCCTGAGGAGCAGCCCCTGTGGCAGCAGCACACGGAGCTGTGGGTGATGATTCCGAGTGTTTTGTTAGGGGTCTCTGTGACCAACTGCACAGAGGTGTCAGTTGTTCTGTTGTAAAGTTCAGTCTGGATTTTATGGAGCTGCTGCAGTGGGAATTCTGTTCACTCTGTGGCCACTGCTAAAACTCATTATCCCAGTAGTTGCCTGCCAACTCTCCCTTTCAAGTCTGTGTGGTTGCAGTCAAAGGTTCTAAGGGGGATTAAACAGTAAAGTGTTTATCTCTGCTTTTATCTATCTTGGGAGTATGTAAAAGAAAAAAGGGAATGATAATAAATTAAAGGGAATGGTAATAAATTTTAAAAAATCTTGGAGAAAAGAGTAGAGCACGTTGGAAATGATTTTCCTTTCTTTTCCTTTTCAGATGACATGTTTGACCTCCCATTCCCAGATGACATGGACAATGACATTAGAATTTTGATAACAGGGAATCTTCACTCTTCACCAAATTCCTCCCCAGTTCCTTCCCCTGGATCACCATCTGGCACTGGAGTGGGATCTCACTACCACCACAGTAGGGTAAGGCTGGAGCACCATAGGGCACACACTGCTTAAAATAAAATACAAAGAAAGACCCAAATCCTCCAACAAAATCTTTTTTTTTCTGTAGATTCTTACATATAATTAGGTCAAAACCAAGCAAAAATTAGCTTAAAATTGAAGGTTAAATACTGCTGGAGAAGGTGTCTCTGCACTGACTGTTTGTACCTTCCAAGTTAATTGTTGGTGGATAATCGAGGGGGAGAGAGGAGGAGAGAGCAGCTTTATTTTTGTGTGGCACAGCCATAGCTGATGACCCTGCACAGATTTAGTCTGTACTCATCCATTCTTTCCTGGAAAGTCCTACGGAATGTCCTTGGCACAAAGCGACAAGTCTTTGAGAGAAAGGAAGCTGTGACAGCCCCGTTCCCGTGGATTTCAGGGGAGGCAAGAGGGAGAGAATTCTCCCAGTGATGAAACCCTGCCCATGGAAACTCCACAGGTGCTGGATGGTTATGCAAATGTTGTTTTCTTAGGAATATTTAGCCCAGAGCGCACAGTATTTGGGAGTTATTTTTGTTTGAAGTGGCTTTTATAAGCCAACATCAGTGATTACCTAAAATGCAAATTATTTTTGGTAATTCAAGTTATTTTTTTGAATTGGCATAGCTTGGATCAGGTTTGATGGAACTCTTCTACTCCTACATTTAATCGTGTAAGACTGAGCTGTTCTCTTAAAATGGTTTCCATCACAATTAGGTAGAAGTTTTATGCTTCATAATTTCCTGTGAAGTTTTGTTCTAAAAGTAGTAAGTTTAAAGCAATAGCATATTACTTCTTTACTAAATAATACAGTATTTTATGAGAGAAACAGGGTAACTTTTATACCATTTTTGACACATCAATGAGATGTCTCAAGACCAGAATTCTCACTCCTGAACATGACTAAATGGTGGTAGTTTCACCCCTGGAAGGACAAAGTCCTGCCTATGTTTTCCTTGCAACCTCTGCCAAAAAGCCTCAGTGGCAGCTTTAATACAGTCAGTGAGGGGGAAATGCCCCCTCAGCCACAGAAATGCTAATCCTGCATTTTGTGAGCTCAGTCCACAACCACCTTGTGTGGATTGTGCAACTCTCCCATCAAAGGCTTGGTAACAGCACATTGCTGTCCCAGTTACTCCAAACTGGTGTGTGGGCAAATGAAAACTTCTAAATTCTGCTGCCCAACCCTGCAGCCATAAATCACAACTCCTCACTCTCTCTCTCCCCAGTTCACTCAGCAATCCCTCTTCTGTCCCACTTTTATGCAGAGCTTGCTCTCAATGGATCTGCATCCATTGGGAGCAGCCCTGGGAAGTTCATGGCCTGAGCCTGGAGCCCTGGCCAAGCCCCTTCCAGCTGAACCCGAGTAATTCTGATTAACCATTAAGCCAGGCCTGGTAATTACAGTGTAATGTTTGGCTTTAACAGAGCAGCAGTGTGTGATCATCCCCCTGTGGGCCCGGGGTCAGGGCAATAATTGATGGCTGGGCACAGGCCCCGTGTGTCGGGCTCCCAGTGCTGCCTGCTCCAGGCTTTTTCCCTGCCTTGGATTCCTGTCCAGACCCACTGGAAGGGATTGGCAGGGAGGGATTTGTAATTGAGCTGCTTTCTGTGCAGTGGAATATTTTCCTTTTTCTTTTAACCTGTTGACATTTATAGATGAAATGAACTGTTCTCCCAGCTGTCTGGGAATCTACAGCGCTTCTGAAACATAAGCCTGGAGAACCCAACTACAGGGGGAAAAGGCAGGGCCTGGATAACTTTGACTAAGATTCCTGACTGACTAAAGGAGGGTTCAGTTGTCACAGGACAGTGATTAGCAAACAGTCACTGTTCCAGGAGTGGGCTGTATTGACACTAACCCTCAGAGCTGCCTTTTCCTTCTCCTGCAGAGTCAAGGGGAACGTCTCCTCTCCAGGGAAGCCCCCGAAGAGCTGAAGCAGCAACCCCTGGCTCTGGGATACTTCGTGTCGACTGCCAAAGCGGAGAACCTCCCGCAGTGGTTCTGGTCCTCCTGTCCTCAGGCACAGAACCAGTGTCCCCTCTTCCTGAAGGTCTGTCATGCTCCACACGGAGCACTCACTATCCATTGCTATTTCCATGCCTGTAAAAGCTGCAGTTGGAGTCTGTGGTGTCAGAGTGAACCTGAGACCTCCCACTCCAGAACTGCAGAACTCCAGTCGGTTTATTCAGAAATGTCACCATTCATTTGGAAATACACATGGTCATGGTGGGTTCGACACAGAATTGCCAGCTTCCTATGCTGTCCTGAGGTGATTCAGCATGGATCTGTTTCTTGGGAATCTTTAGCAGTACCTGTTGTATGAGGAGTTAATTTTTGTTCTTTCCCTCTGCACAGGCCTCTCTCCATCACCACATCTCTGTAGCGCAGACAGACGAGCTTCTACCTGCCAGAAATTCTCAGCGAGTTCCTCACCCCCTCGACTCTAAAACTACATCAGATGTCTTGAGGTAACATCTTTGAGGTTTTCATTTCTGCCCTAAACATTTGGGGACTGAACTCAGAGGTTTCAGAGGAACCTTTTCAACCTGTCACAATTATTTATCAGTTTTATCAGCAGTTTTTAGCCCTGCTGTGCCCTGTGTGTGTCACAGGGCATCTCCTCCTCCAGCTGCCAGAGCAGGGTTTTGATGGGGAATTCTGTGGGTTTCCCTGTGCTGTGCACAGTAATGCCAAGGAAACTCAGAACAGCTCAGCCTTGCCAGGGGGACCCCTTGGTTTGCCCCCCCCCCCNGAATTCTGTGGGTTTCCCTGTGCTGTGCACAGTAATGCCAAGGAAACTCAGAACAGCCCAGCCTTGCCAGGGGGACCCCTTGGTTTGCCCCCCCCCCCGACTGCTCTGTTCCCCTGGGATCTAATCTGGGCTATGCCACTCATTATCTTTACTCACCAAACCTAATGGATTTGGAGGAGGAGATAAAAGCATTTGCTGATACCACTGTGCCTAGGATTGGGATATAAAGGAGCCACTGTTCCTGAATGCATGCAGGGTGTGTGTTGTGTTCAGGATGATGTGAGGCCCGTTTGCCTCAATCCCACCTGTGGGGACTGAACACAGGTCTGTGTGATGAGAGCACAGTGTGGGACACCCCAGTGAACAGACAGACATCAGCAGGGAACAGCAGTGTCTAATCTAAGGAAATTGGGGGTGTATTGTTCTAGATCTGAATTTGCATCCTCTTGGAGGACTGAACTCTCACAGTGTCCCAGGTATTGAGTAAAAGGAGAAGGCAGTGGACAGGGAAAGGATGAGATGCAACAGACACAAGTTACAAGATGAGAAATTGCAATTAGATACAGGATCACAGGAACAGTGTGAGCGAATACTGGCACAGAGTAGAGGCAGAGGTGTTCAATCCTCAAGGCTTTGACAGCAGTGGCATCTGAACCACTGTGAGTCCAGAATCTGTGTGTTTGGGAGGGCCTTCATGCAAATAGTTCAGACATAGCAAAGCCAAACCCTCCTGCTTTTCAGGGGGGCTCCTACTTGGCCAGCACACTGGCAGCCCTGTCAGGCTGTGCCTCCAGGAGATGCCATTAACAGCCCTCCCTGGGGCAGGCTGTGATGTCCCTCCCTTGCCGTGCAGGTTCGTGCTGGAGCAGTACAACGCCCTGTCCTGGCTCACGTGTAACCCGGCCACGCAGGACCGCAGCTCCTGCCTGCCCGTGCACTTCGTGGTGCTCACCCAGCTCTACAACGCCATCATGAACATCCTGTAGGACACACACAAGCACTTGTTCTTCTGGCTGCTTCTCCCCTCCGCCTGAGAACGTGCCACGACCCGCAAAGAGCTCCGTTTGCTTCTCTTCAGACCAGTCCTGTGCTGTGCTTCTGTTCCTCCAAAAGCACATGTGAATTCTGCAGTGTTCAAAACTAAACTACCCATTAACATCTCTGGCAGCTTCAATCCAAAATCTGGGAACATCCAAGAACAGTGAACACAGAGTAACCTCAAGCCAGTGTTAGTTTGGTCACTCAGTAACTACTGGTCAGTGTGATTATTTTTTTTAATATTTTATTTTTTTAAGGAAGACTACAGGATCTTTTTGCATTAGGAACTGATAAAGACCCACGAGCAGTGTCAGCCCTGCGAGTAAAAACCACCTTGTAGTGACCAGTTTGGGTGTTTCGTTGTTTGATCGTCATAAACTGGGACTTTGCAGGAGGAAAACAACACAACCACAAAACCACACAGTTGTAGTCTCGTATAAATATTGGAGTTTTCTGTCTACCTGGAGTTCCTGTCAGAGTGGATTGGGATGAATGCATGCATTTGTTACCTGTCCATGTAGATATGAATGGTCTGGAGATACTTTATTTATTTTTAGGTTTGGGGAGGGGAGGGATTAAATTATAAAGGACCAGGAACAGTAGAGAAACCTTAAAAATCCAGCTCCGTTCCACTGTAGGGTTATTTATCTACAGACCTCTCACTCTTCTGACCTGGGAATCAAAAGTGAAGCTCATAACAATCAAAGGCTGGGAAGGGAAGCGTGTTCTGGTAAGGGTATCTGGTATTTTAAGGAATTCTCCCCTGCATTTAGCCTGGTTCAAGCAAGCAATGGCCAGTGTTTAATGAAGGATAACAATACCTAAGGGAGAAGAGTGAGAGGGAGGTAGGGAGGAAAAATACTTTGAAGCCCAATGTCAGGGCAAGTGGAAAGTGGTAAATTAATCTATTGTAGAGCTATGATTGAAATATATTTCCAGTAAATTTAGTGACGCTAGAAAAATATTTACTGAAAGCCAAGTCGCCCTTTAATTCTGGGCAGACTCGTCCATGTACATATCCAAAAATATGGTTTTTGTTTACACTAAATCAGTCACAAATCTGGTGTATTTTTTCTGACTATAGGAATATTATTTCAAAGAAATAATTTTTAAAAATTATATCATTAAATTAGTACTTGAAGTTACACCACTGTGGTGGCAAAGTTACTTTGTTTAGTGAAATGATCGCCATTGGGAAGGTTAATGGCTAATTGAAGTATTTTTATGACTCCTTCATTCCAGGCTCCAAGGGGTTCCTATTCCAGCCCCATTCCCTCATTTCTGGGGGTGCACTGGGCAGCAGGAGGGGGCCGGGGTCGGGCACTTGGATCAGGCTGGGTGACCCCTCCCCCAGCTGTGGAGAAAAACTACCAAGTTTAGAGTTCTTCCAAAAGACTTTCATGTTCTGGTTAAAAAAAATGAAATTCTATGATTTTAAAAAGTATTTTTCTTGAGATAATGTAACATTTAAAACAAATTATATAAAATAATAAAAGAAAAAAAAAGAATTGCTTGTGTAATGAGAAGGTGAAGGCAGGGGAGGAACCTGTAAATGGATTATTTCCTTCCTTGCTCCACCCCTCCGTGTGGGTGTCCTCTTTGCAATGTATAGGTTAAAAAAAATCTGATATCAAACCATTTGTATCTAATGTGTACAGTGTAAAATTGACTTTAAAAATATTGCAGTACTATTTTTTCTTAATCAGAAAAGAAAATTCTCAAGGCCTTTTGAAGAGCATAAAAAGATGAAGATTGTAAACTTGTATAAAAAAATTTAACTTGGGGAGGAAAAAAATGTAAAGTAGACATTTGTAATCTTTTACCATTTGGGGCTTATTTGTTCCCAGGATTCATCTGAACTTTGGATTATTATTTTGCTTATTGTTTTTAAATGGGCCGTTTTTATCCAGGGGCGTTTCTTCCCCACAAACCTGGTTCTAAGCAAAAATTAGAAATTAAAAAAAGGGCAGCAAGGAGTAGTTTTCATCTGGTGTCTTTTATTTAATTTTTTTAAGTTAAGAGAAGCTGGTGACATATTTATACGTTTTTGTGCAAAATAAATGAATGGCAATAGATTTTAAAGAAAAATCTTATGTACTTCAGTGTGAAAAGTTCTGTATAATATTTCCCTTAAATATGCATTATTTTACTTGTGAGTTTTTTACTGAATTAATCTGAAATGTACAAGCCCTGGCTTTCCTACAGAGTGAAGAAAGTTATTTTATTTTTTTTTTTATTTCTAACTTTGGAAAATCATGCCTAAATCAGAATTATTATTACAGTTGTTTGAGCTAAAGGGAGCGGGAGGGTGGGGAATGTCCAGCATGCTTGTATGTATATTTCAGAACCTTTTTTAAATGTAAAAGCTGTACATTTCTGGGGAGTTCTGAATTTCTTTTTGTTTTCTTTTTTTTTTTTCTCTGAGCATTTTGCAGTGAGCTTCTTTTATATATAGCCGACAATTTGAAAGAAAACAAAAAAAAATGTGAAGTTCATTTTAAATCTACAGTATATCGCTGGTACAATACACTAAAAAAGACTTTGATAAAAAGAAACAATAATAATAAAAGACCTCCATTTTAAATGTCATTCATATATACCTTGTGGATGAGAGCTATATACTTTTACACACTTTTTTAGATGAATAAATTATTGAATTACTGAAACTGTTGGTGGAGTTTTATTCTTGTATTTAACTCTGAGGTTTTGGCATTCCCAGGGAAGGAATTGCAAGGAAATCCAGGGTTGTGAAAGGAACTGAAAATAAAAGTTTCAAACCATGGCTGTTGTGAGGGGAAAGTGGGTGGCACTGATGCCAGGGATGGAAAATCCTGCCAGAGGGGTGGGTGGGAGCAGCCTGGGATAATCCAGTGCCATGGGAGCATTTCTTTCCATGGGCAACTCCAAACCCAGGGGCTCCATCAATGGTGGAGGTGCAGCAGGTGAGTCTCCAACAGGAGCTTGCAGGGGCAGGTCAGGCCTGGCCCCTCTCCCTGCCCAGAGCCAGGGCCAGGGCCAGGGTGGTGCAGGACAGCCCTGGATGAGGGACCAGAGCCACAGCCTCAGGCTTCCCAGAGGAGCTGCAAACCCCCAGCCCACAGGAGCTGGACTCCATGATCCTTGTGGGTCTCTCCCAGCTCAGGATACTCTGGGATTCTGTGCTAATTGTTAATTCTGTGCTAATTGTAGGTGCTGTGGGCAGGGCTGGGTTGGACTGTAGGACCCCAGGAGGTCTCTTCAGAGCGAGAGACTCTGGGTTTAGCAGAGTCATTCCCAAACACAGACCTGCCAAAATGACACTAACTGAACAGCTGTAGCATGCCAGGATGTGTGTGTGGCTTGGAGCCAGCTGTGCCATCCCG
>VZTH01010815.1:7405-29213 GCA_013397815.1 Aleadryas rufinucha
TAATTGCGTTAATTAAACACCGGGGGTGGTTTATGGCGCGGGAGGCGGGGGGTTCCGCCGTTCCCCGGCGCGCCGGGTCCGGGCGGGACGAGGAGCGCGGCCCGGCCCGGCCCTGGAGGTCACCGGGGAGGGCGGGCGCCGTGTCCGCTGTGGCCGGGGACGGGGCTTCACCTGCTCACGGCGTTTCACGGGTTCGGTGAAGCGGTTTGAGCCTTTGCTGAACGAACCCGGGTGGCCGCTATAAACTTTGCACCGAGTTTTGTCCCAAAACGTGCGCAGAGCAAAGAGCTGCCGGGGCCGGGGCCGGGGCCGGGGCCAGTAACGGAGGGAGCCGCGGGCGCTGGGCTCTGTCTGCCCCAGAGGGTTCAGCTCGGGGGGTTCTGCTCGGGGGGTTCTGCTCAGGGGTTTTGTTCGGGTGACGGGTAAGGTGGGCTCCCACACGAACATGTGCTCCGTGGTTAAGAACCTCTAAATAAAGCAGTTTGGGAAACACCATCTCTTTCTTAAGTGAATCAGCTCAGTTCCGAGCTGAATGTTCCTTGGCTTCGCGGAGAGGAATAAAAGTTGTCATGAACGCGGTGACAGGTCTGGAGAATTAGGGGTTGCAGTGTTGTGCTGGAAGAGGAACTGCTGAGGCTGATGGGAGGCACGAGCAGCTGCCTCATCCCTGGCTGAGCGTGGTGAGAGGCCCTCCGGCAGCAGGAGGTGGCTCCTGCGAGCGGCGGGTGCACGAGGCAGGTTCTGGAATGCGGTGATGGGGATGTGGATGGGCGCTGGAGCATGTCAGGGAGCACATGGCTGCTGGTGGTGCTGTGGATGGGAGCTGGAGCTCATCGGCACTTCGGGATTTTTAGGGAGTCCTAAAGGACGAACTCAACTCTGTCTGATCTTCCTTTGATAGTGTTGGGAGTTTCTGTGATTTGCATTCTGGAAGCCTCAGTAATATTTAATTCTGAGTTCCTGAGGACCATCTGGACTTTCTGAGGGTTTATTTTCAGTGCCAGGGCAGAGAACTGGAGTTCAGAGCTAGGTGTCCTGGAACGCTGCAGTTGGATGCTTGGGAGCAGACAGCAGCTTTGTCTGGGGATCTTTGGGGATGCCTGGAAAATAAGGCACAGGATGGGTGGAAGTCCCGAGGTTTTTGGGGGGTTGGCTGAGTTGCTATAGCTGTCAGTGTTCTAGACCTACTTGAGGTGTAAACGTGGTGATTGTGCTGGGCTCTTCACAGTGTGCTGGGGAAGTGGGTTCCCTTCAACATCCTTTAGTTCCAAATCTCTGCAGTAAGGGCTGTGGAAGGCTTGTGCTGTTTCATACGTTTATGTTTGGGGTAGGCCTTTTTTTCTCTCTCGTGCTGTTAACAATAATTAGGTGCATCGGGAATATTAATAAATGCATCGAAAGAAATGGAATTGATAATGGCTGCTGGGCCTGCTGTGGGCTCCACTCAGATGGGTATGTGCTCCTAATTCCATATATTTGTAGTTTATTGGGGAAATGGGAGTCTGTGTTTCAGGTGGGTGAAACGCTGCTCATGATGTTTCCTGGTTAGAAATCCAGGACTGTGGGAAGCGCTGAGTGTTGTTGGCCCTCTCGAGCAGGTGAGGCTTCCTGTGACCCCACACTGCCCCTGTTCACACTCCTCTGACACAGGTACCACCTTCAGACAGCACAACTGTGCCCTGGCTTTCCCGAGGGATGGAGGAGGCTCCCCTGGGCGCGGGGGGCTCGTACCAGCCGAAGGAAAACCCTGCAGCTCCTGGTGGGAGCGATGCTCCTGTGACCACTAAAGTTGCTGTGAGGTTGAGAGTTACCTGGGACGCTGAGAGCACTGAGCTGTTACCTGAAACCTGCCAGCAGCTCCAAGGAGTTCTGTGTGTTGTTTTGGCACCAACCTCTCCTTACCCAGCCTCCGAGTCTGCGTGAGCTCTGGGAAGGTGACGGGTGACTCCCCTCAGAGAAGGTGATCACACCGTGGCTGAGCCCCCCAGATGGGTCCCTACCTGCCTGTCCCCCAGCCAGCACAAGGCTTCTCTTGGCTGCCTCCCGTAGCTTTGCTGACCTTGGGGTTTTTCCATCTGCTTACGTTTCCATTTCTGGAAAAGGGTTAGTTTCTCCCCTCACAAGTTTGGTTAAATTCTCTTCTGGATTTTTTGCTTTCTATTTCAGAGAGTTTATCTCCTCCAGGAAATCTTTCACAAGCTCTGGGTTAGGATTTTGGTTGCAGGATAATTTGAGTTAATATTAAAATTGAATGCTTTAAAACTCTTGAGTGCCTGCATTTTTGTTAGCTTAATTGAATCTGGTTAAATGTAATTTAGATGTAATTACAATGAGAAAAATATCCTTTGCCATCTTTCAGAATGAGAATTTTCTTCAATAGCCAATTTTTGGGAGTTGCTGGAGGAGAATCTTTGATCCACATTTGCTGAAAGTAGCGTGAGCGAGAGGGGAAGCTGTGCTGAGGAGGAGAGCTTTGTCAGCTCGTGGATCCCAGCGAGTGTTCCCAACCTTTGTCACTCTGTAAAGCTTTAACCTCGTCATGAAAGTTCCCGATAGCAGCTGGGAGGATCGTGCTGCAGCCAATCCCACGGGCTCGGCGTTTGTAGCCTCAGTTAAATAAGCAAGAATTGATATTTTGGCCTTCTCTTCTGAAGAGCCGCTGGCCAGGATGGAGCGGTTTTGCTCATGGAGCGCAGCATGAATTTCCCAAAAGCTGATGTAAATTAGGGACTTTTTATCCTCTCCAGTCCGTGGGGTTTTGCTGTTAAGATGAGTGAGAGCAGGGCTGGATCCTGCTGGGCTGTTACAGCTCGGTGTTTCTAGCACGAGGGGAAGTGGCCCATGCTCTGTTCCAGGTGTGTGTCCCAGCCATTGTGTTCGTGATCCATTCATCACTTCAGCAGAGTTGCTTTTAGTCCCAGTCACCTCCAGAAATGCAGTAATCACCCCGAAGTGTTTCAGTTTCACTTTATCACATTTATTCCTTCAAATTACTTTAGGCCTCAGCTCAGCGCTACTCTCAGAGATGTAGGTAGTGAGGCGTAGTTTATTTTTAGAAAAGAATGAATCATCTCTTGGATGTGTCTTGTCTCTTTTTGCTTTGTTGAAAAGTAAATTCAAGGAACTGGGACCTGCTGGCTCTGGGTCCATGAGCAGGAGCCCATGTGGGCAGGTGATGCTGCCCCAGGAGTGACCAGAAGCTGAGCAGAATTTAGTTTGGAGCTGCTGAACTGCGGTGACAGAGCCTGTGGGTGCAGCAGGTTATTGGGTTTTTCTTTGCAGGTTGTTTTGTTGGGGAGCAACTACTCTGAAATCTGCAAAGGGAACTGCACGTGTGTCCTTTCACCCTGAACTGTTTCCAGCTCTGCTCCTGGGCAAAGATTAACGGGAGGGGAAGACTCTGTTGCTATGTGGATTAAATCAGTTGTGCGTGGGGGGTTTGAATCTCAGAGCTTTGCAGAAACCGTGGTCTTTGTTTTGTTTCTCACATGGTTGTCTTGAACCTCTCCAGTGTTTGGAGGCTTCTTGTTACTGAACTGGGGCTTGTCCTTGCAGCAAACAGCTCTGGCACGAGGTGTGACCTTGGCAGAGGAATTATCTCTAAAGCTATTGCAACTGCTTCCTTATCCTTGTGCTGTATGTTTGAGGCCTGGTAGTGAGCCACTCCTTAACTTCAGAATCCAGGAGCCCGGCCTCTGAAATATCCCACTTGCTTATCTGTGCATTTGTGAATATGAGCTGGATTAATGGCTTTCACCTTTTAAAGTCCAGCAAATTGCAGCAGTGAAGTGGAGCATCGTTCAGTGGCTGGAGCAACTGTTTTAGCTGCTTGTGGGGTGTTGGGATATCTTGGGGGGAGAATTTTTGCAAAAGGGTAGTTTTATTCACTAGCCTATAACTACAGTTATTATTTCACTATGTGAAAGGAGCAAAAGCCGTGTTTTTCCTCTGTGCTGCTGCTGGATTGTTGGATTCCTCACCCAAATGCCTTTGAGCAGCTCTGGGAGAGGGACCTTGAAGGACTCTATCTTGTGCTGTGGGAATGAGCGTTTCTCTGTGTCAGGTGCCAGGCTGGAATCTTGGAG
Organism: Aleadryas rufinucha; assembly: GCA_013397815.1. Lineage (NCBI taxonomy): Eukaryota > Metazoa > Chordata > Aves > Passeriformes > Aleadryas > Aleadryas rufinucha. The sequence continues at coordinate 11,491 of VZTH01010815.1, forward strand.
TTCTTCTTGACTGTCTCATTTTTAACCCTCTCACTGTAATTATGGTCCTCGTTGTCCAGACCCAAAGTGAGAAGATCTTGTTCTCTCCCCAGCAGGCTGGGATGGTGTGTAAGTTTGTCTTGGCAATTCAAAACCTTTAATGTCCTTGGTTACAAGTTTAAGGAAATCATTAGTGTCTGTTGATGTGTGTAAGATTCCTGGGGGAATGGGGTAGGACTGGGGTAAGTTCAGGAGGAATCCTGGCACAGCACAGGTGATGCTTGGTTAGTACAGATGTCACTAATTCCGTTAAGTTATACAGTTTCTTCTCCTTGACATATGTTTTTTTACCTTCCTTTCTAGGAAGGGGTCTGGAGGAGGGAAAATTTCCCTTTCTGGTGAAAGGGGACTGGAGCATTATGACAGTCAAGTCTTTAAAAGCTTATGAGTTCCCAGAGTCCTTGCCGAGTAGCCGCTGCCTCCGCTGATGTTGTCGGATGTCAATAAAGAGAGGTTGAAGGCAACACTTCTAATGGAGGTAGAAACGAAATACTTGGAAAATACCAAGGATTTTCCTGTTTTCATTGATAAAAAAATCACATAGGTGCTTAATAGCTGGGTAGACACTTGAGATGTGGAACTCTATAGAGACAATCACTAAATTCACCTGTATTTTCTGGCTTGACTTCTGAGGCTTCTCTGGGTTGCTCTAACTAACCAAAGTGTTCTGCTCTCTTCAGCAGGTAACATCGAAAGGTGCTGGCTTGAACCCCAATGCAAAAGTGTGGCAAGAAGTGCCCCAGGGCAGTGGTGAGGCCGTGCCCCCCACCAATGGCACAGAGCACACGTGGCAGGACACGGCAGCGGCCCAGGGGACTCCAGCCGAGGGTGAGGTGTTGGGACACGGGTGGTGATATGGCCCTTCCTGGGGGACACTCGGGGAGTTCAGCTGTGGGGAGCAACCTCTGGCTCTTGTCCTTGAGGTTGTCAGTGCTGATGGAGCAACATGTATGAAAGGAACATGAGAAGGCAGCAGGTGGTTGGTAAGGGTGGTGGGTCTCACCGGTGGGCTTTGGTTCAGGAAGGTGTCCGAGCTGGGACAGGGTTCAAGGGGCCCGGTGATGACCAAGTAACGCGCTAAGAGGGGAGCAGGGTGCTCAGTGTGTAGAAATGGATTCATGACATTGCTGCACTTGAGCATCCACTGGACCCTGTGAACAGGAAAATGAGATCTGAGGGCCACCTGCAATCCTGGGCAACCGAGGTGCTGCTGAGAACTGTCAGGGGCATTTGTTGTGGAGCAGAGGCTGTGCAGTATCCATGGTTAGCTCCTCTCCATTCAGGCTGTTCCACTGCAGTCCTATTCCTATCCTTCCCACATGGGCAGTGTCCAGAGCTAAGGATTCAACTGGTTTCACTTGTTTGGCTCGCACTTGATCCGGGGGTGTAGCTGAGGTGACTCAAAACATGGCAGAGGATGCAGAAGATTCCCTGCAAAATGGTTCAGTAAAAGTTAGGGATAAAGAAGGGAACATTCAGCTTGCGTGGCCTTGTCAAAGGTTTCTGGTAAGTCAGCAGAAGTGAGGAGAGAGCGCTGGGTTTGTGCTTTGCCTGACAGAAACTCATTTGTCTCTTCATAACAAAGTGAAGCAATTGAGGCAGTGTAAGCAATTTTCATCCCTTGTTTTTAGGAACCTCGCTTAAATATTTTAGATTTCGTGTGGAAAGGCTGGTTTTTAGATTCTCTGCCACTTTGGGGATCAATTTCAGGATCCTTTATTTACTTTTATTTATTTTTCCCTGAGAGCCTAGTGCAAACCAGACCTTCCTGAAATTGGAGAGGTATAACTTCTATCCCACCCAAAGCCTAAGAAATACAGGCTAAGGTTAGGCACTCTCAGGTACAGCTTTCTTGAGTATTTGTTTTAATGTTGGTAGCCAGAATTTTTCAGATGGGAAATACGCTGAAGCTGACAGGAGTTTTCCTGCTGCTGGTGTGTTCCTTTGCCAGGTAACATAGAGATCTCAGAGGACAGCTGCAAGCAGTATGAAGTGATGTATTCCCCGTCCTGTGAAGCCACAAGGAATGGCACAGGAGTCGATGAGGCGTCAGCAAATGGAATTGTCCTGGCGACTGAAGATCTGGGATACCAAATCTATGAAGTGTCTGGTGAGTGCTGAAGTTCAAATGCTGCTGTCAGTGTCTGTAACCCCCCTGGAGCTGCTCTAAGTGTGGTGTAACCAAGTTGGAACTCTGACATGTCCACGTGTATCCAAGAAGCTCCAGTATGGCCTCAACATGTGGCCAAACAGGGGCAAAGTGGGATCAGAGTCATTTTGTGTGGTCTGGGGGTCTTTAAGCATCTCAGCTGAGCTTTTCCTCTTGGTCCTACCCAGAGGGATTCATTCTTATATTCTGCAATGAGATGTGTCCTTGCCTTGTCTTGTTGCCATGAGAGTGGGAGCTGATGGTGGATGTGGTCCCTTGCAGGTGATGGCAGCTCCACTGTGTCCACAGAAGACATTAGAGAATGTTTGAGGAAACAGCTTGAATTCTGCTTCTCACGGTAGGTGCAGTTAACTCACCTTGGTATAAACCCTTTACTAAAATCCTAATATCCCTCTTGGCTTGATATGTACCATCATCTTGATAAAAACACAAAACAAGATTTGCTGGTGTGCTGTGGAAGCCCCTGGCACCTTCCAGCTGTTCTGGTCCTGTCTCTGCATCTGTGCCCTTGCCATGAGTATGACTTCTGTGCTCCACAGTCATAGGAAGTTGAGATAATTTACTGTGTGGCACCAGAACTCTTTATGGCACATCCTTTTTGCAGACCAGCATGTAGGGCACTGGAACTTCATTAAGTTTTTAAAATCATCTTACTCTGCTTTGTGTTGATTTCCTGGGATTTGTTCCAGGAGAAAAAGTCTGAGGGTGTTTTGGTTGTGAATAGTACTGGTGAATATTTATTTAAGCCTGTAGTTATCCTCTTGTTTTGAGTTTTCTCTAAGTCAGGTTCAGAATCTTTATTAAATAATAATTTTATGTCTTTTTAGAGAGAATCTTTCGAAGGATCTCTACTTGATGTCTCAGATGGACAGCGATCAGTTTGTTCCAATATGGACGATTGCCAACATGGAAGGGATTAAGAAGCTGACAACGGATATGGACCTTATTCTTGAAGTTTTGAGATGTAAGTCTGGGACTTTGGTATCTGTATCAGTAGCACAAAGAATCCTTCTGTGCTTCAGAGAGATGTTGCAGTCTCTGAGCTGGTTGTGGTTTGCTGTGCTGGTAAATTGTGATGGGAACTGTACTGAGTAGGAGGCTGTTCCAAACTCCCAAATTCTCATTCTTTGTTCCAAGTTCCATGAGAGAGTCTGTTACTGCTGAGATGTGCACTATGTCCAAATTTTATATTTTAATTTCAGCTTCTCCTATGGTACAAGTGGATGAAAGGGGGGAGAAAGTCAGACCAAACCACAAACGATGTATTATCATTCTCCGTGAGATCCCTGAAACAACACCTATAGAGGTAAATAAAGAGAAAGGAAATAAATAGCTTTGTTACTGGGTTTGGAAGGTGGCTTCAATAGGGGTTCAAACAGCACCATGAAAAGGTCAGCTGGTGTTTAATTGGATTAAACACAGATGTTTTTCTTCTAGACCATATCAGTAACTTCTTCCACATGGGTGCATTGTCAAAATAGCCAAAACAAAAACTTACTGCCGTTGTCCCTTCCCATTATTTACTACTATATTTAAACCTTCTTAAGTCAACTTTTTTTCCACCAAAGCTGAGCTAGCTTGGCTTTTCTGGAAGGAAGTTTGAACTGGTTTCTTTTCGGATCCAAAAATAAATCAGTCCAGGGCATAGCTTGGAATTCAGGCTGAAGTTTTGTCACAGCAATAACTTTACTTGAAGTCAGACGGTTGTTTTGGCAGCAAGAAATGTTACTAAACATTTCTCATTCATTGAGCCCCAGCATGAGCTGAGCTCATTATGTCCAAGAAGGGAGGATAATAAAATTCCTCCTGATACTTGGCGAACAGAATGATTTAGTTCTTTGTTTTTTAAAGTTGTAACACAGGGTGTTTGTCTACGAGCGTTTTTAACGAGTTCTTTTTAATGCAAACACTGAGCAGCTGCTTGTCCCTCTCTTTACAATCTGATTATTGCAAAGCTGTCAGGTTGCCTTGACTTAGAAATATTTCATGGAATCATTGTTGTCTCCATGACTCTGCTGATCTAAAGCCACGCTTTTCCTACCTGTTTCATATGAAAATATCACCAGGTCTACACAGATGTTGATTTTCTTACCAGCTGGGCCTGCTCTGTTTTATCTGGGGAGCCCAGGAGGCTGAACAAGGACTCGTGGGTTAGGGTTAGTTAAGAAGCAGGTGAAGGATAATTTGGTCAGGGGAATAAAAAAACCATCCCTGGTCACGGGAGAGCGGCAGCTGAGGAGCTGGAGCATAAACTTGGGTCACTTGAGTGTTCACTGTACAAGGGCTCTGAACTTCTCTCCCCAGGAGGTGAAGGCTCTGTTCAAGAATGAGAACTGCCCCAAGGTGATAAGCTGTGAGTTTGCTCACAACAACAACTGGTACGTTACATTCCAGTCCGACACAGACGCGCAACAGGTAAGGCTGCCTTCCTCTGACACCCCGGCTTTAATCCTTCCCCTGCTCAAGGAAAGTGCACATGTGCTTCCTGTAGCTAAAAAGAAATATTTATTTACTGATCCCCTTTTGTTATTTTAAGAGATTACTGGCAGATTGTGGTTAATAAGACTAAAGTTGAGAGGTTGTGGGGTTATAAATCCCTTGCCTGGCTCTCGCCTCGGCGCTCTCTGGACATGACTGGCACTAGAATCCTGAATTGGAAGTGTTAATGAATTTAGCTGGGCTGACAGGGAAGCACATGGCTGCACATTTGTGTTAAATCATGGAACATCCTTTGGGAAGTACAACTTTATCAAGATATTCTAATGTTGATCTTTTCTTGTATCTGCAGGCGTTCAAATACTTAAGGGAAGAAGTGAAAACCTTTCAGGGCAAGCCAGTAATGGTGAGGCTGCTTTAGCTGCTGTTTCTGTTGGAATTGAGTTGTGTTGTTTCTGTTTGGATGATGGTGACCATTTGTGGGGGGTGGAACCAAGGACTCAGCAGTGAGATAGTCCATAGCTCTGGCTCTGGAGGCTGGAAACGTGAACGATAACTTGGGGAGCTCTGAAAAATTACACTTGAGTGGCTGCTGGTTACTCACAGCGCTGCTTCCCAGGAGGGGTGAAATACATTCCTGTGCTGACTTCCCTTCTCCACTTGCCCCAGAATCTGGGTTTGCAGAGCTCAGGAGAGGGATTCCTGCCACTGCTAGTCTTGAGTTGGCTGCTGCACAGAGCAGGCTGGAGCAAAGTGCATGGACTGTGAGAGGAACTGTCACAACTGGAGTCTGGACAGTTCCTGCTGTAGAAAACAGCATTTATCTTCAGTTTTATGCTAAAGCAATGTGTGTCCTTCCCCTTATCATGCTGTGGGAATATGATCTGGACTGATTTTATCAGTTTTTATTCATAAGCAGTAATCAACCTTCACATCCCTCCAGCAGGCAAAAAAGATTCCACGTTCTTTTCTCCCAGCTAACAGTTGGTGTGATTTGCTGTCTTGCAGGCCAGGATAAAAGCCATCAACACGTTTTTTGCTAAGAATGGTTACCGGGTGGTGGATTCCAGTGTGTATCCCCAGCCTGTGCAGACCCAAGCCCAGTTTGCCTCCCCCCTGTTTATGCAGCCTGTATATAGCCCTCAGCAGTACTCGATTTACAGCATCGTGCCTCAGACGTGGTCTCCAAATCCTGCACCTTACTTTGAGACACCACTGGTGAGTTACAGCTGGTGAGAAGGGGAGGAGGAGCCCAGCCCCATGGGGGATAATTTGGTTAATAATCACTAGGGTGAGCGGGCATTCCAGGTTTCTTGGTCAGATCCTTCTGTTTTATGACACTTATGTCAGGGCCCTGATAAAGCAACAGTCAGAGGAGCTGCCAGTCTGACCATTGGCTGCCACTTATTTCAAGGAATTTTGGTGTGAAATTCCATTATCCAGCAGTTTGTGTTACTGGAAGAGCCCGTAGCTTTTCCAGGAATGGGGGAACTCTGCTAAAGCAGATGGGGATTGTGAAGCCATGGGGGTTTGGCTGGAGCAGTGAGTTCACACCACACTCGATGCTGTAGCCCAGTGTGAAATTACAGCCATGAGTAACTGCTGAAGCTCGTCATTAATCTGCAAACGTTTTCTTTGTAGCTCAGCCACTGAGACTGTTCTGTCTGTTGCAGGCCCCCTTTCCCAACGGTGGATTTGTGAATGGCTTTAATACACCAGGATCATATAAAACAAATGCTGCTTCTCTGAGTATAGGTCGCCCGTTCCATAGGAATCGGTAAGAGAGTTCTGTCTGGAAAACTTAACAGTACTGAGGTCCTCGAGTGTTCCTTGCATGTCACTTGCAGTGCTTTCTGATGGCACCACATTATGTATTTTATCAAGTGTGTGATGTTTTTCAACTTAATTTAAAAAATGAAGTAGAAGGTGGCAGCTTAAGATCCTAAAATAATGGACAAAGTGATGGAGAGAGCAAAGGTAACTCCTTTAAAAGCCTCAGAGGAATTTTTGCAGACAAATAAATAACTTCCTCCTAAGGTCATACTTGTAATTATGTTTGTTATACACAGATTATAAACTCCTGCAGCACAACATAAGCCTTTCCTGCTGGGATCAGGCTTGTGGAGCTGCTGGTTCCTGCAGTGGGAGTTGCTTGTCCTGACTGCTACGTCCAACTGCTCGATGCTGGGGCTGTTCCTGTAATTTATTTGCTTTATCCCCATCTTTCCTGAGAGCTGTAAGGACTTAGATGTAAACACTGGGGAGGAGGAAACACTTTGTATTGCTGGAGCAATTGCTCTGTGAATACAATGGAGTAGTAACCTGCGTGTGGGGGTGGGAGTTGTTTGTGTGCAGCACGGGGCTGGGATCATGGGAATTGCTGTTGGTATTGTTGGAGAAATCAGTTAACAACTGCCAGGACTGTGAGTGGGTTTGTGGTGCAGTTCAGGTCTGTGGCTCTTGGCAGAAGGGGAACTTCAGGATTTGGTCTGTGGTGACTCAGCAGAGTCTTAACACAGACTGTGGAACTGGGAGCGTGACTCTGCCTGGAAAATGGAGCAGCTGCTCCAGTTGCAGCTGCTCAGCTCCCAACTCACATCTTGACAAAGGTGGTTTGGCTTTTTTTTTTTGCTTTAAATTGTGCACAATCTTAAAACCTGTAAAGCTCTTGGGTATGTGGATCCTCTTGGAAGTACAGATGCTGCAGCTGTGCAAGAACTGTGTGTATCCAAGTACTAACACCTTGAAATGCCTCCTTGTACATCACACCTGCATAACTCTAGGCTTTTAAAATGCTGGTTATGTAAAGACTTCAATTTGTAAAATTTGTGTGCTTGAAGGTGCAGCTTTAGGGTCGGTCTGTGCAGGTCCTGCTGGCCCAGTGATGATCCAGTATCGCGCTAAGAGAGAACAGGTCACAGTTGGGGGCTGGGCAGCCTGTGCTCCCTGCTTGTCCTTCCTCCTGCTCTTCCTTCCTTCTGCTCTCATATCATTTCTCCTTCTCTCTGCTCTTTTTTTTTTCCCTCCTTTATCTTTCCATGTCTTTTCTGCTTTGCTCTTCTGCCCAGACAAGACTGTGGCCTTCTCGATGACGGGTAAGATTATGAGATCTGAGGGCTGAGCAGTGACCTGAGAGTGTGCCATTTTGAGAACAACTTGGACAAAATGGAAGCATTTTGTTGACTTCGCTTCACCTCCTCCCTATGGTTTTTGCTGATGGGGAAACTTAAACTTTATTGGGCCCTTAAAACTGGTTCTTGATGCTTCTTGAAGCTGTTAAGTGTAAATTCATCTCTGTTCAGCAAATCTCTTGAACTGCAGGACAGTTTGTTTGGAGAGTTCATCCAGCTGCTGCTTTTGGGTTTCTGTCCTGGCCCTTTAAACCTGATTTGTTTTGTGGTACAGACAGTTAATAGTTAAGTGTTGGAGTTTTCTCTGTAGCTAAACATTTGTTTAAGCCACTCGTATTTATTTTGCGCTGATTTGTTGCAACATCCTTGTGGGAAAGGGAGATGGAGGAGTCATACTTTGGCTGGCACTAGGAGGGTTTCTTTTGATTTCATGGAATGTTATAATGAGATTGCTTAAAAACAGCGTGTGTGCAAAATCCTCCTGCTGTCCTTAAATTATGAGATGTGCAGAGTTTACCAGAGGAGAGAGAATTTAGGGTTCTTGTCTTTGATCAGTGCTGCATGGAAAACCAGTGAGGGGCAAAAGTGGAAAAGAGTTGAAGACACCCAGAAAACTGTTCCATATTGTGCAGGATCTGAGGTTTTCTGGGGAATTCTGCATTTAAGACCCTGAGCCTGAACTTGCAGCAGCACTGAGAGTGCAGAGCTGTGTCTGTGCTCAAAGGAAGCACAGCTTTAATGCTGAATAATCGATAACGGGGTGAAACGTCTGGGGGTTGGGAACTGCAGAGTCAGTGCTGGGGGTTTGGGAATGGGAGCAGCCAGGCTGAGCCTGGCTGTGCATGGCAGGGCTCAGCTGCCCTGGCCTGATCTGCCACGTTCAGTCACTCCTGGCCTTGTGTCTCAGTTCAGTTTGTTTGCCTGTGGCCAGATCAGTCTGTTCCTTGGCCTTGGCTTATTTCTCCAGCTCCATTCCCAGTGCCCTGTGCCAGTGCTGCAGGCGCAGACAAAGGAAAAATTCCTCTTTGGGTTCTTCTGGCTCTTCCACAACCCCTGGGTTTTGGGATATTTTTTAGTTGTTTGAGGTTTTGGGGTTTTTTTTCCCCTCCTGCGTATCTTTTGGGCAGCGATCTCGATGTTTCCTGCGTTTGCCAACACTTGAGTGGAGGTTGCAAGAAAACCGTAACAGAAGGAATCAGTGGAGCTTGGGAAGACAAATCTTTATTCCTGACAATTGCACGCAGGAAACACAAGTCCTGGTGCTTGCTGACCTCCTGCTTTTCTTGTCAGCTGCGCATCAGCTGCAGTTGGTGGTGGATCTGTGGTTCCTCAGCACGGGGATCCCACAGCTCCCGCTCTGTGTGCGCAGGGTGAAGCCCCATTTCCGCTCCTCCAGCAGCTCCGAGCACCCGGAGGGGCCGCCCGGCGCCGGGGCCCTGCCCATGGGGGACCTGAGCAGAACCAACTCGAGGAATTTCGTCATGGAGCGACACAACAGCTCCTTAACTGGGCACCAAGACCAAGGCTATTCCCAGAAGGATTCTCCCACGGCACAGCTGGAGCAGAACGGCGATTACGGCGTCGGCAGGGGCAGGTAAAGGGCCGTGTCTCGTGTTTGCTGTCACACAGCAGCTGGGACTTGGCTTGTGTGAGCCAAAGATAGCAACCATCAGCACATAATACACTTCTGTAAGGAGCAGCCACAAGAGAACTGATGCTTAAGTAAATCAGGAGCAATAAATGCTGACCTGGGAGCAGGAGTGGTTCCAGTTTCGCTCTCCAACTGGTAATTACTCTGACAAACAGCTGACAGTAAGACGGTGAGGTGTCTTTATTTTAAAGTAACTGATTTGTCCCCAGAATTAAAACAGATGCTAAAATAAAGTTGGCATCTGTATTGCTGTAAATAATAAGTAAATCCTCGGTTGGGGATTTGATGCTCCTCAGTATTTTAAGATTAACTGGTTTTATGTCTTTTAATTGAGGGTTTAGACACTTGAAAAGGCAGATCAGTGAGAAATCAGACTAATAAGTTTATTACTGTAAAATAACTGTCCCTATGCTTGGTCAGATGCTCATCCAGGGGGCTGAGGAAGAGAAGTTGTTCCCATATTGATTCTTTTCCAACTTCTTCCAAAGTTGGAACTTTGACCCCTCCTGAGGAGGGAGAACATCCCAGAGCCGTGTGTGGGGAAGGCTCAGCAGGCAGCTGTGGATCCCCTCGTGCAGAGCTGTGCCCACTTCAGCTGGGCAGAGGCACTGACTGATGTTCTTGTCTTTAAAGGAGGAACGTGTTCCGAGGTCGGAGGAGACGGGAGGACGACCGGGTTTCAGTAAGTTCTGCTTCCCTTTTTGCGGGGACTCACACAAAGTGCAGAGTGTTGCCTTTCCAGTTATTGAAGGAAAGGCAGAGTCCTTAAACCCTCAGGTTACATTGGGGGTTTACAGTTTTTCTAGGCAGTTCCCTGACACTTGCTCAGGGCTTTTACTGCTCAGTGTTACGGCTCTAGTAACCGGTGTTTTCCCTCTCCAGAGACCTCAGCCTTCAGCAGAAACAAAGACTCAGACACCAAAGTTTGACTTGCTTGCATCCAATTTCCCACCTTTGCCTGGCAGCACAGCAAAAATTCTGGGAGAGCCTGTGCTGGAGAGCAGGATGTCCGACATCGTTAAAGGAGTCTGCAAAGAGAAGGTGCCTGGTCTTGTCTCCATACACACGGGAGTATCCGGGTGCTGTGATTCCCTTTTTCCTGTTAAAGGGTTGCTTTGTTAGAGCCACGTATTCCAATGCTCTAATCCCAGACTCCACACTGGTTTGTTCATAGAATAGTGCATTTTTCCCCTTTTTTTTTCTGTGGGAATGCAGCTAGGGCTCATGCAGTTATGCTGCTGTAAACTCGGTGATGTTTAGGAATAAAACAGGCAAAGGAGGAACGTTGGCTGCTGGGGTAGGAACAGTTTGGTGGAGTGTGGGCAAGGGATCTTTCCAGATGAATTCATTCTTTGAGCTGGTGGGACTAAGCACTGATATTCTGGGTGATCCACCCTTAGTTCTGGCTTTACCCACTACTTGTTTTGCCTGTATAAAGAGGTACTGCTTTAGAGGTGATGGTCCAAAAGAAGTAAAATTCCTATCATCAGGACTTGAGCAGCCTTTGGGACTACCCCACTTCTCAGATGTCTTGCAGTGCCATATTGTGGAGAAATTTGAGTATTGTTCTGTGTTTTGCAACTTGTGCTCTGTGTGCAGGAAAGCAAAGACTCCCTGTCCCCCTGCCCGGCTCCTGCTCCGGACGAACAAACGCCCAGCGCCGCCCAACCGCCCGTGCCCAGCGTGAGCTCCCCGAGCCAGACCGAGCCTGTGGTGCTGAGGTATGCAGAGAACATGGATGTAACATGGAATCATGGAGTGTCCTGAGCTGGAAAGGACCCACAAGGATCATCCAGTCCAACCCTAGGCCCGGCACGGCCACCCCAACAATCCCACCTCCTGAGAGCATTGTCCAAGCGCTCCTGGAGCTCTGGCAGCCTCGGGGTCGTGCCCATTCCCTGGGGAGCCTGGGCAGTGCCTGACCCCCCTCTGGGAGAAGAACCTGTCCCTGATATCCAACCTAACCCTGCCCTGACACAGCTCCAGCCATTCCCTCGTGTCCTGTCACTGTCCCAGGGAGCAGAGATCAGAGCTGCCCCTCGGGATGAAGCTGCAGCCCCCAAGGAGTCTCCCCTCAGTCTCTTCTCCAGCTGAACAGACCCAGTGCCCTCAGCCACTCCTCCAGCCCTCCCCCATCCCCTTGTCCCTCCTTTGGATCATCTCTAACAGCTTTAGATGTTTTTCATATTGTGGTGCCCAAACTTCCCCCAGGACTGGAGGTGAGGCCACCCCAGTGCAGAAGAGTGGGACAATCCCCTCCCTCACCTGTCCAGCAGTGCTGGACCTGATGCCCCCAGAATATGGTGACCCTTTGGGCTGCCAAGGTGCTGCTGGCTCATTGGCATGTTCTAGCAAAGTCTTTCACCAGTGTCTGGCAGTAATGTTGGGTGGTATCTTCTCCAGAGGCCACCAGATGGAAAGAGCAGATTGCGGTGAGAATGGCTGTGCTGCTCTGTTCTGAACTTGTGACTTCAAAGAAAGGAAATAATCTCTGAAACACGAGTGCCAGTAGGGTTTAATTTGAATTGTTGTTGGTTTATCAGCACGGTTCAGCCAGAGAGCAAACCAGAAGAAGTGTGTGCTCCGAAGGACGTGGCCAGCCCGGCTTCCCCGCCGGCGTCCGTCTGTCCCGTCAGCGCTGCAAAGCCACCGAGGACAAACACCTCCTCACCTTCTGCTCAAGCAAGTGCAGCTCCTGCTCTGTCGACACAGGTAAGGCCCAGAGCAGGGAGTGGGAATGACACGGGGAGCTTTCTGTGGGATGTGCTGATGGCTCATCCAGGAGCTTCCCTCCTCTCTCTGTGCGCGTCGTCGCCGTCGCGCCTTGACTTCGTGCCTGGGACAGGCTGGGAGGTGGTGGTGGCGCGTAAACCTCGCTCTTCTCCTTGCTCCCGAAGGAGCCTCGCAAGCTCAGCTACGCCGAAGTTTGCCAGAAACCCCCAAAGGAGCCGCCTCCAGCCCCTGTCCAGCCTCTGAGGGAGCATCGCGCCAACATCGTTCCCCCTGCCAAAAATGAAGAAAATGGTACGTCGGAGAAGGCTCCGGAGAAGGCTCCTCACGAGAGGGCTGAAGGTCGAATGAAGGATTACTCCGGGTTCCGCGGCAGCGGAGCTCCCAGGGGAGCTGCTGGGAAAATCAGGGAACAGAGGCGCCAGTTTGGACGCAGATCTTCGCCTCAGGGAGCGCCGCGCCGCGTCGGCAAGGAGCAGTACGTGCCACCCCGGTCACCAAAGTAACGCTGGGCCAGCCAATGATTCTCTATTTAACTTGAGCTGTGGACTAAATGAGCAGCAGAGAGACTGAGGAGGGAAGGATTCGGGAAGGGGAGTACTGAACTGGAGCGTGGCTTGTGTGGAGAAGTTGTGGAGGGTCCCAAAATTCATCTCTAAAAGTGATTTCACAAATGCTGGAGGATTCCAATCACTATAAATATAGAGATTATAATTTTTGTATTTTTTGTTTTTAATTTGCAGAGGGTTTCCTGCTTGAAATCAGCTTTGGGGTTGTGAAAGTAGCGTTTTGACAAAGTGAAAGAATATGAGTTGACAAATTAACCTGTCCCTCGGTGTAGGAGGAAAAGGATAAGAGAATATTATTTTTGGAAAATGAGCATTTCTGTAAAATTAGAACTTTTTTTAACCTATTTAACGTTTGGCTTGTGGGCTGGTGTGTCTGCCATGGATGGCCTGGCATTGCAGAGGCCTCTGCAGCAGCACGAGCGGAGCGAGTGCAGCCAGAACTGTTGTCATCACTTAGTCACTGATGATGAAAACTGAATGTACTACTGTAGTAAACCATGTGTTTCCAGCTTGAAGTAGAGTCTCTTGACCTTACTAATATTTCATTCAGCAAGCTTTTTAAGGTATAATTTTTGCAGGATACCGGATTGTAGATGAGAGTGCGTGGACAGCGGAAATTGTCTCGTAGGCGCAGCGGAAGGAGGCAAAGGGAGCGTGTTAGAATCTTTAAGATGCCCTTTTCCCTTGCCTCCTTTTGAGGGCAACTCCTTAGGTTTGAGGTTTTGTTTGTTTGCTTTTTTCCTCTCTTGTTACTTTCTCTAATTTCTTTATTACAGACTTTAGTGCATTTTTCTTGGTGTGTTTTCCTGAGGCAGCCCCAGGGTAGGACGGGCAGGTGGCTACACAGCACCTGGTGTTACCTGCACGGGTAAAGAGCCTGGAATTGCAGCTGCAGATGTGGAATTCTGCCTTGCAGGTGGGAACTCTGGGCACTCGCTGGCATCTCTGGGTGACTGGCAGCAAACCAGAGCTGTGACTGGGTTTTCTCTGTGCTGGCTCTGGAATAGGCTCTGCTGGCTGCTGTATTGCCAGAAATCAGGGTTTATACTCCTGGGAACCCGTTGTTTACAGCTGATGTCATAGCAACTGACTCGTTTTTAAGTGTTTAAAGTGGAACTAAAGGTGTGGAGTTAAAGAATCCCCTCGTGTTCAGAGAAGCTGCTGGAGAGGTGGCTCCTTGCCAGCTGCGTGCTGACTGAATTCACAACACTATTGTGCAGTAAGTGGTTAAGTTTCAGGGTGATTAATGACCGAAATAGGAACATTCAGCGCATTAATCTGCCAAAATCAGCATACCAGGGTTCAAAGTTCTGTATAAAGCGTTAGGGAAAAGTAGCTTCCAGCAGTAAGAATCACATCTTTTATTTTTTCCTCTTTTTTTTTTTAGTGAATAGCAAGTGTACAAATTTAAAGTTGTAAGTTGTGAACACTGGAAAACTCAATTGTGATATATTCCGTAACCATCTTAGTAATATATGCTCGTGTTGCCATAGAATGAATGTAAGTGGCAGTTAAAATAACTGTGAAATTTTTCATCTTCTGATTTCTTAGCCAGATAACCCTTGGCGACTTGGGCCTCAGTAGGAATTCTCTATCAACTGCTTGGAGAACACTCATATCTATTTTTATAAATATATATATAAAGCCAGAGTTGTCATTTCTCTAACTTATTATTCAGCTTGGCAATTGCTTTGAGTTGATTCATAACACAAGATAATGTATTTATGCAGTTAACTGTTCATTTCTACGCATGTTACAGAGAGAGAGAGAGTGAGAGAATCATAGAATGGGCTGAGTTGGAAGGGACCCATCAGGATCATGAAATCCAACTCCTGGCCCTGCACAGGACACCCCAACAATCCCTCCCTGTGCCTGAGAGCATTGTCTAAATGCTGCTTGAAATCAGACAGGCTTGGAGCTGTGGCCCCTTCCCTGGGGAGCCTGTTCAGTGCCCAACCCTCCTCTGGGGAAGGATCTTTTCCTGATCTCCCACCTCAACCTCCCCCCACTCGGCTTCCTGCCATTTCCTCGGGTCCTGAAGTATGTATGCATATATATATTTATATATAGAGATATATATATAGATATATATATANTATATATTTATATATAGAGATATATATATAGATATATATATATAAAACCCAAAATCACTATTCATTTTTAAACTACCTGTACTGGGTTTGGGAGGTTTTTTTTAATTTAGTAAAAAAAAAAAATCGTTGATCACATCCACAGTTTAGGGATTCTTACAGACCCTTCTCCGTTCATTTCGGTAATGCTACTCTCGTTGGAATGACAGGGAAGTTTACATACTTAGTGTCAAAGTCCTGCAACGCAACGAATGCAAAGTTTAATTCATTTTAAAGGCTCTAAACAATTCCTGCAGCCAAACTGGAACAGCACAAGCCTGTAGGATGGCCAGGGGTGTTTAGGGGAGAGGTGTTGTGGGACGTTGAGGAAGCGTTGGGATGCCGACAGCTGTCGGCTGTTTGGAGGAGGAATTGTGAGGGAAGGGGCTGCTGCAGATGTTGCTCAGAATTCCCTGATCCAGTGTCAGTGACTTGCTTGTGCTGAGAGGACCTGAATGGTGAAATGGAACTTTGTCATTGATCAGATGGGGGAAAACCCAACCAGCTGTGGCTCCATCTTCCCTGTAGGGTGGTGGGAAAGGGGTGCTCTGTGAGTCCTGGGGGCGTTTCCAGCAGCAGGTTGTGGCTCTTGTGCAGTGAATGTAGGTCAGGCTGTAACTGTTGGCTTTTCCCAGCATATCCAAACTTCTCTCAGCTTTTAGGGCACTTGGAATGATTCATTTCACACCTGCCTGGAAGGATTTCACGTGAGCATTCCCCTTCCACCATTTCTGTGGTCGGGGGGTTGGTTGGTTTTTGTTTCTTTCTATTCTTTTCCGTGCAGGGAGAAATTCCCAATTGGATGCAGAGGCTGTGAAACTGCAGTGTGGTGGGAGTTCTTGGCACTGGGACCTGGCAGGGACTGGCTTTGCCTTCTCCTCCCCGTGCTGGGCTGGGAAAGGGTCTTGTGTCCCTCCCCACCAGTTTACCCGTTGGGCAGACTGGGAAAACTGGGACAGAGGGATGGTTTGGAGGCAGGCCCGCTGCTGGGGCAGCTCCTGGGTTTCATGGGAGCTGGATCACTGTCAGCAGCACTGGAACTGTCCCTGTCACCGGGCTCCAGGTGCACTCCAAGTGACAGCAGCTCTCCGTGGTTCCCTCTGGGTGCACCTTCACAGGAGACAAATTGTCCTGCTCTGCTGACATTAAATACCAGGAGGTGCAAATCACACCTGACTTTCAGTTTTAGGAACTGTGACTTGTTTTCGGAGTTGTTGACTTCCCTTAGGGACAGAAATACACTTCCCAGTTCAGCTCTTTTCCAAATTACTGTGTGTGGAAAAGATTGGGGCACTCTCTTGTGCTTCTGCTGGGGAGCGAAAAGAAGAAATTCTTTGCATGTGATAGTAAAATTAAAAGTGCAAAAAGTTTTGTTTCTTTTGATTTCTAACATTAAGTTAGTTTTATAGTATCTTACATTCCTGCTCTTGTTGTTTTATTGTTTGTTTTTTTTTTTTTTTAATTAGCCTGGCACAGTATGATGGTGCAGTTTTAGCTGTAGGTTAAAAAAAAAAAACCAAAAAAACCAACAAAAAAAAAAGTAACCCACTATTAACCAGAAGAGAAAGATGATACTGTGGCAGATCAGTAGCAAATAAGTGACTTAATCAATGCTTTACTGTAGTTAAATAGCTATGGCCTTACTACTTTGTCAATATCAGCTTAATTGTCTTGAAACTGTCTGCGATTTTTACTGTTCCCAGGTGAATTTACCTGGGCTGAGATATCTGGTATGTACAGATGATATTTTAAATTTGTAAAATGCACCATTGTATTACAGACGATGCAACAGAAATGCACTTCGGGGGGAAATGGCTTCTGATGAGTTTTTTTGTAAATCCTTGATTACTACAGATATGCAATAGAGTTTTTGTTTCTAATTTTGATATTTCCTTCTGAAACGTTAAGATTGTTGCCATTAATCTGAATGATTTCTCATGCTCTTCTTTGCGTGTATATATTCCATATAGTCTGAGCTTCCTTTAGGATGGTACATAATTTTGGGTTGTTGTAGTATTTTAGTTGGCTCTTCTCTTCAGTGCCTTTAGCGTAGGCACTCCAAGAGGTTCATTGAGTCTGTTTTTAATGTACAGTTGGGAGGACTTGAAATGGAGTTAAAGCAACTTATTTCTGAAAAAAAAAAAAAATCCATCTGCAAACTAACCTGTAACAACTTTAAAATTTTATATTTAAGAACCAGATGTTTATTTTTATGGAACTTCAGTTATGGATACAGTTTCCAAAAAAAAAAAAAAATGCAACTTCAAATGTAAACAGACTGTGCATAAATGGGTTTTGTTCTAATTTTTATAGAATACAAAATATTCAGATAATATATTGAGCTCGAGTTACTACAGACATCTTGTTCCTCCCGGATGAATCCAGCTTCCCCTTGGCATTGACGATCTCTCTTCAAAGTGGTAGGAAAGGAGAAAAAAGCGACTTATCTGGCTTTTAGACTGTCTGTTCTGGTTTCTTCCTGTTGTCAAAATGTCCAAAACGAAATTTGTGTAAAGTAGGTTCATGCTTTAAGTGTTCAAATGATAATACATGTATTTGTATTTGTTTTTGACATTGCCAAGGTGCTATGGGAAATTGAAATAACAGTTAGAAAAATAAAGCTGATTTAAAAGAGAAAAAAAACCCACCAAAAACAAAACAAAACAAAAAAAAAAAGGAAAAAAAAAAGAAAAAAACCCTTAAAATACACCTCCCTGAGCTCTTGTTGTCTGTGGAGGGTGAAATGTTTTTAGTGAGGGTGGTGGGGTGGGAGCTGGGGGCTCAGGGTCCCACTGATGGACTTTGTCACAGAATTCCAGACTGAGAATCCCATCGGGTCCCAGCCCTGCTCCAGCAGGGTCATCC
>VZTH01010820.1:0-22078 GCA_013397815.1 Aleadryas rufinucha
GTGTGGGGCTGTGGGGATTGGGAGGATGCCTTGCCACACTTCCTTCCCCTTCCTTTAAGACCCAAAACACCGAGCAGCGCTGCCAGGGCGAGGAGGGAGGATCCCCATCCTGCTGGTTGCCAGGGCTTCTCTGCCTTCTCCCCAGGCTGGCTGTGCCGAGCCAGGATCAAACCGGAGCGCGCCAGTGCTGCTCCCGCCCCGGCCACACGTGTCACCGTGCCAGCTCAGTGTGACCTGCCTGCCTTGCAGGACATCCCCCTGCATCTTCATATCCAGAGGTGCTGCCAGGATCCCGGTTCCAAGGTCTGCTTTTCCCAGCAGGAATGTGAGGCTGGAGTCAGGGATCAGCAGCCCCAAGGGCGGGGCAGGGCAGGGAGGGAGAGCTGGCTGCAGTTCCAGCTGGGGGTGGTCCCGTTCCAGCTAATGAGGAGGAATTAATTGCTTGGCCAGAGCCCCAGGACGCTGCAGATGGCTCTGAGAGGGATGGAACGGGATTCCTGACCCTGAGGTGTGTCCAGTTTTGGGGCCTGTGGCTGGGGGGAGGTGGAGCCTGAAACCACGTTTTTGGCAGATCCGAGGCCAACTGGCTCGTCAGATCTGCCATAGGGAAGTTTCTTTTGCTGAGAAGTGGAATATCTTGTACTGCTGATACTTGTAAGGATGAGGGAGCTTAGGTTTGCTTCCATTGGGAACTGGAAGCAGACAGTCCCTGTTCTGGGCTGTTCCACAGAAATGGGCACAACCAACCATTTTCAGGTGGGTTTGTTTATTGTCGTGGCTTTGCTGTTTTTCTGCAGTGCTCCTCTTGGTGTTATGTTCCCGTTACCCCTTTTGAACAAGGTGTCCCTGCATTCCAGGGAAGGTCTTTTCCACTGATAGTGACTCCTTGCTTCTGAACACAGGATTCCTCTGCAGCCCCAGCAGCACTTTTCCATTTTATGGAAGATTTAGCTCAATTTTCCACCCTATTTTCTGTTCATTTTTAGAGAAAATATGTTGCTTCGTTCAGGTCAAATTTGCAAATACATTGGTGGAGCTCAGTTTTTCTCTTTCCTGCCAATTTAGTGTTTTTGCACCTTTCATAAATGGTTTGATGAGCTGCTGAAGCTGGAAGAGGCTGTTTGGCATTTACAGAGCTAATGGAAACCTTGAGTAAGGGATGCTCTACAGGAAATGACCTCTCAAAAAGGGAAGTAGTGCAAAAGCCAGGGATGTTTTCCTTGTTCACAGACTGATTTGGAAGAGATTATTAATCCCTCACGTGTGTCCAGGTGCAGCCTGCAGACTCCCAGCTCGGTGTTTTTAACAGGAGCAGGCCACAGCAGGGAATCCATCCCCCCCTCCCTCTCCAATCCAGCATTTTGGTTTCTTCAGGGAACTTGTGCGTCTTTCAAAAACCACAGTTTGGTAACCGGGTGTCAAAGTTTGCCACAGAAACTGTAAGGAAGAAAAGGGGAAGGCAGCTGAAATACCAAAACCACTGCAAAACAAGGTTGTGAAAGCGCTGAGGCGGGGCTGTGGGAATGGGGGCACGGGGAGGGCGAGTGGATGGGGCTGAAGGGGTCAGAGTTAAATCACAGAGTTAAATCACAGTCCCACTGTGCTCAAAGCAAACGTGTGTGTTCCCTAGCTGCAGTTCTCAGGACGGAGCTGTTGCTCCCAGGGGAAAGCCGTGGGATTCCGGGAAGGCTGTGGAATTCTGCACAAGTGCCCGCTGCAGAGCAGCCAGCTGAGCTTTGCCAGGTGCCAGATCTCCGGCTGAGAGTGCATCTCCCAGCTGCCACGGCCAGGTTTGCCTGTCCCAAAGGGCTTTTTCCGTGAAGAAGGCAGAGACGTGGCCACCAGAGCGCTCTCCAAAGCTAACTCCAAAAGGATACCTTGTTTTACATGGAATTTCTACATGTGTACCCATCGAAGCCTGGGAGGTGACCATCCCTTACCATTGGTTTCCCTGCACAGAAAGATTGTTGCAGCAATGCCTGGAAGAAGCAAGGTTAAAAAGCAATTACTGTAGCCTGGCAGGGCTGCGTTGTCCAGAAAATACCTTTTCCAAGTTAAATTCTTTCTTCAAGTTGCTGGCTTTTAGCCAAGATAGAGGGTAGAAAACTTCTAGCACGTGAAACAAAGTTTTGCTGCGAACTGTGGGAACCTCTGAAAGTTGAAATAACTTTTGTAGCTGGAAGTTTCAATTTAGTTAATTTATTTTGTTTCCTTAGGGCTCGGCTGTGCTTGTTCTGTTGCGTTAGTTTATTTATGGACACATTGTGCTGTTCCCCCACAGGGATGACCCCTCAACTCTAGCAAGTCACCTGCCACTTGTTAATGTTGGTGTTAAGCCTGTTTAAAATCTTTTAGTGAGATTTAGAGGTCCTCTGCATCAGACTGGGGATGTATGGATGGTTAACACAGAGCGAGTGCCACTCTTATAGCTGGTTTCTGGACTAATTAAACACACACCTGATTGTCACAGGTGTCGTCCTGTAACTTTCCGTGCAGCAAATGAGTCAAGTGCAAGCCCAGCTTGAGCTCCTTGCCCTCAGTGCCTTTGTGTGCAGGTGGCTCATTTATTCTTTCCTTGCAGTGGCCGGGAGAATCTCTTTTCCCAGGAGACCCAAGTCAGTGTCAGAAGAATGTTCCTGCTGGATTTGGTGTGTAGGGCAGCCGAGGGCAAAGCCCCACTGGGAGTTTGAGGTCTGTGGTCCCTCCCTGAGCTCCCTGGCAGGAGCTTTGCTGCTCCCCCGCTGTGTTTTACAGCCACGAGGGAATAAAACACTCCCAGCACACGGAGAGCAGATCCTCTGCCCTGGGCACCCAGGGAGCAGGCTCTGTGCGTGGAATTCGGGAGCAGGCTGCACCCCAGCCGAGTCACCAAGCTCCTCTGCAGACCCAGCCTGGAATTCAGCGCTCCCAGAGGGCGAGAATGGATTGAATTCTGTGCCATTCCTGCACGTGCTGCCTCCCAGCTCCCTCCTGCTTCCGTCTGGTGGCTGTGGCACCAACAGAATGGGAAAAAGCAACATGTGAGACAATTTTAATGTAGTAGGAGAAATGCTGCCTCACTTCAGCTGCACTTAACCCCTGGCTTTAAGTGGCTACGAGAGATTTGTGAGACGTGCTTGATACGTGTAAGAAATGAAAAGCCTCGCTGTGAGAGAGGGGAGGAAGGAGCTGCAGCAGAGCTTCAGGCTGGTGAAGGCACTTCTAGGTGTGCATCCCTTCCTCGCTTGCTGTCTGAGGTGAAAATGGGCTCTCCAGCAAGAGGAGCTGCTCCAGGAGGAGGTGTGCTTGGTAAGGGCCAGTTTGCTGGTTTTTCCATAGCTTTGCTTTCCTGCCTTGTGCAGGACTTGCTGTGCAGGTCTCGCTGTGGAGCTCTTGCTCTGGTGCCCCTGTGGTGCACTGAGTTTGGTTACTGCCTTTGCAACTTGTAAAGGAGTTTCACTGACTTCTGGGTTCTCATACCAGAGGTTTCCTTGCTGAGCCACCACTCGGGAGTCACCTGCTCAATATTCCTCCTCCACACCTGACCCAGCTTGTTCAATCCTGTTCTTTCCCTGTGAAGCAAGACACAAAAAAATAGCATCTGCTTGAGTTCACAAGGATCACAGATTCATTTAGGTTGGAAAAGCCCTCCCAGCTCACGGAGCCCAAGCTGTGCCCGATACCCACCTTGTCCCCAGCCCAGAGCACTGAGTGACTTCCCTGGGCAGCCCCTGCCCACCCTTTCCAGGAAGAAGTTCCTCCTGATGTCCAACCTGAGCCTCCCCTGGCACAGCTTTCAGGATGGTGGCAGGCTCTGTAAGCAGCTTGTGCCTGTGGGGAAGCCACATGAGAAGGTGACATCCATGTGCCAGTACAAATCTCAACTCCAGAAATATTCAGTGTGAGGTGAAGGTGTAGCTGTTTTAACAAAACATGAAGTGGAAATGTCTCATTCTTGGTGTTTCCAAGTTTGCTCACAGCTGTTGTGCCTGTGCCTGTCCTTTCTTTCCGTCCTGCATCAGGAGGTATGACCTGAAAATAAACTCTGTTATGCAGAGGAGTGGGAAATGAGACAGCACCACTGATTTCAGGTTTCACTGCTGTGTGTGTGCCCTGTGCTGAGAGGGTTCTGCTGGTCAGGGCACTCCAGCTGGGGCTGAGCAGTGCAGGCTGGCATCACCCAGCTGGCACTGAGCTGATGCTCCTCTGCTCTCTGGCCTGCTGTTCAGCCAGACCCCGAATTAAAAAAACCCAGGGGTCTGAAGAAGGCAAAAAGGTTGTTAGGGTTTCTCTGAGGTGAGGATAACCCTTGTGAATCTCTGAAGGGGAAGAGAACAGGTTTATTTGCTGTGCTGCCGTGCTCTGCAGTGGCTTGCAAAGGTCTCTGGGGAGGTGGCCATGAGCTGCCCTGTCACCAGCTGAAACCACTGAGAGGGCACTGCAGTGGGGTTTGCTCTGCCTGGGGCAGACTGGTGGCTCCATTGGACTGACTGGGACAGCTGAGTCCTTTCACTGCTGTTTGGAGAAGAAATGGAGTGGACAGTGAGGCCGAAGGCCACTTTTGTATTCCAATCTCTTTGTCTGCTTCAGTGTTGACATGAAACCCATCAGTCCAGGGCAGCTTTGCCTGTTGCTCTTTGGCAGCAAGGACTGAAATCTCTGTTTCAGCTCGAAACCGGCCCCAGCTCTGGTGCCTCTTGCAGGATGACTTCGGTGTGTTTCAGAACTAGGCACAGGTTTGGAGAGTGTGTCTTTGGACAGAGAAGGAGAGGGAGCTCCTTTTTAAAGGTGCAGGGGCCCTGTGAAACCTGGCGGTGCTGTGTGAGCCTTTTGGTGTATGACAAGCCTGCCTTTCTGCCCCTCCAGTGCTTTCAGAGGTGCAGGGCAGTTCTTTCCCCTCTTTTTTAAAGTTCTCTTAAACTAAGCCTTGAGGATCTTATGTGACTTGCTGATTTTGTAGTCTGTACCTCAGGAAGTGCTGCAGTTGGGTTGGTGTGCTGCACGTAGGCAAACCAGCTAATTTTGGCACTCGGTGTGCCTGGTGTAACTACTTTTCTCCCAGGTGTAAGTAAAAAATAGGAAATAAAGACTGTTTGGTTTAAAATCACACCAAGCAAATTCCAGCTTGGAAGGCAGTAGGAGTAAGTGAAGGTCCATGTGGGGGTTTTTTTTCTGTTTATACTTGGTTAATTCTACTTTTGCAGTAGAAAGAGATAAGTCCATTGATTAATTATGGATGTGAGGAACTGGTGCAGAACCAGCTTGTGGTTGGGAATTCCCTGTCAGGGGGAAAACAACGAAGCCATATCCCAAGAAAAACACGGACCTGGAGCTCTGGGATGGCGAACCTGCAGAGACAGATGAGGAGACAGCACAGGAAAATGCTCCAGAAGAGGAGAGTGGGAGATAAGTGTTCCCTGCCCTCTCCAGAAACATTCCCCAGGCTCAGTAGCCTGGCCTCGGCAGCAGGGTCCAGCACATTTTATTTCCTCAGCTGAAACAGGGATCATGTCTACGGCAGCCTTGAAACGAGAAGAGCTTTGAGCTGGAAAACGAGCGGCTGCTTTGCTGCTTTTGGGCAATAACGTTCTTAATATTCCCATCTTCCAGTCCTGTGCCCCCGGGATAACTGGGATGAGCTGAGTTGTGATTGTTGTGTGACTGTGGTGCTTTTCTCTCTGGTGACCGCTGTGGATGATTCCTCTTGTCTTAAACAACAGCCTGGCTGAGTGCTTGGGGCAAAGTTGTATTTTAAGGTGGGTGTGACTATTTTAAGGCTGCAGGACAGCAGGTGATCTGCTGGCTGGCTGGATTTCACTCCTGCTAGGGGAATTGTGGGCCAGGCTGCAGGGAAATTCCCTTTATTTTGGTAGTGATTTTCTGGAGCCTGCTTACTGGGGAAGGCCCCATAAGGTTTGTGTTTCCCTGCTGCACCGTCAGGTTTTTCCTACTGCTTAATCAATGATCTGCTCTGAAAAAAGTGAGCAAGGCAGAAATGACACCCTTGCTTCATCCTCAACCTTGCTGTAACAACCCTTTGCAGCCCATTTCTAAGAGATTACACTTTTTGTTTGTAGCTTTGCTTTAGCAAAATAGTCTTTCATAGCTGGAAAGCCTTAAGGAAAAAAGTTTCTGGCAGTATCTGTAGGAGTTGCAGTTCTTTGCTGTGCAAATGCTGAAATCTACATCTTGCTTTAATGTTTCTCAGAGCTAAAATATTTTTGGATAAACAAAGCATTTCACATACTGTTTAAAGTGCTTACAGGCAGCCTTTACCCCCGGAGTGGAATGCAGCCATCGGGAAAAGTGCAGTGGGAACAAGGACCTCTAACAGAGTTGATGGCCAGGAGTGGGATGGAGTGGGGCAACGTGTCATATCTTAAATGTTAATTTTGATTAGCATATCACATTCCAAGCCATTTATTGTAGGAGAAATTGCTGGCATCCGTAACTAGATAATTTTTGGTTTATGGAACAGTCTGCAGTAGGTTTTTCTCCCCCAAATTTCCACTGGATGTTGCTGGGTAAGTAAGTAGGAGCAGCTAGAAATGTGCTGGAAAATTGTAGTATGGCATCTTAGGAATCATGGAGGAACCTACAGAAATAAAGTCTGCTTTGCTTGCAGAGGAGAAACACATTTCTGGTATTTGTTACTTTACAGTAAAGAATTTCTAAAGTCTCTCCCACATGTTCTTGCAGAGGGGAAGACTTTTTCCCAACCCAATGTCTATGAGAGAGCAAAGCCTCACAGCTCGTTAGGCAGTAGTGTAAACATACCTGCATGACCTGGGAGCCAGAAACAAGGATTTCTTTGCACCCCCTCTGGCTGGGAAAGGTGGGATGTGGCAGGGACTGGAATCCCAAGGAGTGGGCAGTGGCACGAAGACTCCTCTCCATAGGGACATGTCCAGCTCCTTGCCAGATAACGTTGTGGACACAAAGAGTTTCAGTGGGATCAAGCTGCAGGGAGTGGGGGGAAGCTGGGCAGCTCCTGGGATGAGATTCCCAAAGGGTCACTAAATCCATGCTCAGGAAGCTCCTGGAGCTGGCAGGAGCCAAAGCCTCAGGCAGAGCTGTGTGTGGTACAGGGCAGTTTAGCTGCTCTTAAATGTTGATTTAACTGGTACAGATGAACAGCTTTGAGGATTGGACTTTGGGTAGTGGGGTTCGTTCCTCTTCTCTGTATTTTTGCTTGTTTGGGTTGTTTTGTTTTTTTTTTTGTATGAGGCTATAATGGAGATAAAAACCCTAAAGCTTGGGGTGACTGACTTTGAGGGTTGTAATAGTGGAGGCAAACACCCAACTTTTCACTGAGTATTGGCAGCACCGAAAGGAAGCTGCAAAAAGTACTCCTTGGTCTTGGGTGTGCTGATTCCTGCCCAGAGATGCCGTGGGGGTGATACTTTCCCTTTTCCCATTTTCTTTGATGGTGTTTTCCTGGGCAGGAAGGTGAATTGCACAGGTTGAAATGGGATAGCTGCCCACGCACTGCGTGCCTGGAAGTTCGCTGGTCTGATCCCAGTACAATTATCGTGCAAATCTTCACTTTAGATGAGACCCACATATGGATGGAATGATCTTTTAAGAGCTCAAAGAAGCCTCCTTTATAAATTTAAGTGCCAGCAGCACATTTTTTTATACTCAGAAGATCTTTTAACTGCTGCAGTAACTTGGGGAGAGCTCCTTGGGCACATTGTGAGGTGTGGTTTTCTTCACTTCAGTGCAGCTCTCAGGGTGCTTCACGGAGCAGGTTGTTTTTAGCTGTCCTGAGAAGTGTCCCCTGCCCAGGAGAACCGGGGCATCCTTGTGGATGTGTCCGTGGAGCGAGCTCCGTGCCTGTGGTGACGCAGGGAGGCCGACAAAGGAGACATTCAGTCACCAGTGCAGGATCGAGTTCCCCCCGAGCCTGGACTGGGGCTCTTAACCCTGCTGGGGCTGCAGGAACAGCCAGCACACCTGGGCTGCTGCCCTGCTCGTTTCCTGTCATCTCTGCAGGCTGGAAATGGCTCTGGCTCTCTGCTCTGCCCATCCTCCCTTTGGGATCTGCAGGGATCCCTTTGGGATCTGCAGGGAAGCACCAGCAGCCGTCCTGGTCTCTCTCCTCCTTCCCAGGCCATCACACCACTGCTCTGCAGCAGTCGTGTTCCACTCAGCAAAGTTGTTCTGATGTGCCAGAGCTCGCAGTCTTCTGTCTCTGGACTGTCACTGGATCGTCCCCAGACTGTCTCCGGGTGTGTCTCTGGACAGAGCAGAGCTCCAGCAAGACACTGCAACCAGGAGCCTCTGCCTTGGGCTCCTCCCAGGGCTTGATTTACAGGGCTTGTGCCTGCCCTGCAGCCCTTTGTAAGAGATTCATGAGCCCTTCTAGTGGAGGCAGTCTCAATTAATAATTGGACCCAGATGGGTCCTGGTCTTGAATGAGAGTTTGGCTAGTGCATCTCATCAGGGCTTACTGCAGTTCTGACGTTAAAAACTTAGAAATCTTACGGTTTCTCAACTCTCTGATCCACAAAGATCTTCCTTCCAAAGCAATTCTTGGGATTTCCTGTCTTTGCAATGGCTGAGTCTCAGCTATTACCTGTTGAAAGGTGGGATATGTCTGAGGTCCTGTTGTTTCAAGGCACTTGCAAAATGAGAAGAGCTAAGTTTAAACTGCTGTGGCTCGTTTCTGAATCAGTGGATAACTTGACAGGGAGGCTTTGGGCTGGGAAGTCATGGATTTAAACATGCTGGGAATTCTGACATTATCTACAGGTCGAGGTGAACCATTTCTGTCTCCATCCCTTTAGCAGAAGCATGTAGACCATGCCTGTCGTGGAGTCCTCAGCTTTCATCCCATTCTCCTGCAAAACCAGAATAGGTCCAAGTCACTGGAAAATGGTTCATGAGATGCCAAACACCAGTTTGATTGGTAACATTAAGCAGTGTAATAAGCAATTTAAGTGGTTCCACGTGGTGATGGAGAACAGGAAACTTCAGTGGTGCCATTGCAGTGCATAATTCTGGTCATTCCCTGAATTCCTTATCCCCACCATGTCTCAATGATCAGACTGTGGATTTTTATCTGGATGGGTCTGGCTGTGAACACCCTGACAAGGCCCCAGCTGTGAGCAGTTGCGGTGTGTTTCACGTTATTCATGTTTTCTAACCTAGTCATAACTTGCCTTCTTAGAATTAACCAATCTTAGCTTTTTCTCTTCAAAGTATTTTCAGGTGAATCTGGGCAATTCTGAGCATCTCACCCTTTGGGGACAGTTGAAAATACCAGCATGTACCAAGTCCCTTCCCAGTGTCCAGGCATCCATGTAGGGCCAAGGTTTCCCTGTGTCTCTGGGGCACTTGGCTCCCTGAGGGGTGAGAAGACCCATAGCAACACCAGGGCCAGATTTGTGGAGAGGGATGTGCCCTGGAAGGTGTTTTTTGGAAGGGTGAGCAACAATGAGGTGGGGAGGAGGTCTGAAAACGGGAATGATTGTTTTTGGAAACAGGCAGAGTCTCCTGCTGCAGAGGTCGGGTGTATCGAGGTCACCACGATACTGCAAGAACTGAAAAAAAGGAATCCCTTGAACAAATCCTGCTAATTCACATAATTATGTTGCTGTTGATCGTGGTAACAACACTTTTTTTCACTTCTTGGGACACCAGGAAGGAGTTGGCAGCCTGCTGGCAGGTCTCCTACCAGCTTTCCATGCCCAAAAGATGGAAGGGATGTTTCTGGGCTGCCTCCCTGAGTTCATCACTGCACTATTTAGTGGTTCCCTAGTGCAGATCTGTCTACTTAAACCAAATGAGGATCATTCCTTCCCTTTCACATTGCCATTAGCTGGATGATTTTATTGCCTCTGCAGGAAGAGAGCAGAGACAAGCAACTGTAGATTAGGAACAATTTGCAAAATAGTTCAGTGATTAGCATGCCTGTGGAGATGTTTTTCTGTGTAAGGACTGCACCACAGATTTTACTGGCTCCCTATGCTCAAAGAATTAACTGTGAGGAGGATTAAAATGACATCTTAGACATCAGATAAACGTCCTCTCAAAATCCCTTACGTTGTCTCTAAATCAATTAATTTGATTACTTTAATCCACAAGCAAACTGGGTTGGTGAACTTGTGTGAGTGATCTATTTAGGCTGAACTTCTCCAGAGTATTTTGAGGAGTACTTCAGTACTGGTGAAATGGTGAAAATAAAGGAGTGAAATACGGAAATACCCTGTGCTAGGGTGTGAAATGAAGATGCTGCTCTAGTCATGGGGGTGCCTTCTCCAAGAAGCAGTCTTCTTCATCCAGCCTTCACAGACATGCCTGATCCTTGCTGGTTAGATGGAATAAGAAAATAAGACAAGAGCCTGCTCTTGCTCCTTTTGGCACGGTGCTGCTTGTGTGGATGTGTGAAGTGGGAAGGAAAAGACAGAGGAGAGCCCTCAACTCCAAAGCTTTGCTGATGAACAGCACAAGGAGTTCTGTAAAGTCTCCAGAAGTGGCCCTCAGCACTCAGATGTGGCCACTTAACTCTCCTAAATCCTAGTTTGCTGTAATTCCCAGTGGGTGAAAAGGACGGATTCACCTGGAAAACATGTGAATATTAATAAGAGGAATCCCCCTGCTCTCTCTGGGGATCCTGCAGGCCTCCACTGGCTGTGACATCTCCAGATGCCTTAGTCAGAGATGCAGCTCCCACTCTGAGCCTGCTGCTGGCTGTGCTGGGGACAGTGTGAGCTCAGGTGCAGGGGACAGTGTGAGCTCAGGTGCTGGAAAATGGGGAATATTCTGGGAATAAGCCAGTTCTCAGCCGTGTTGTGACACAGAGAACAAGGCTGGCAGTAACTTCACTCATTAATCTTCATGGCATCAAAACCTGCTGGATTTCTTCTCAGCTGCTGCTCCTGCAGGGAACCCTGTGGCTGTCAGGGCAAGGGGTGGCACAGCCAGAGCTCAGCGTTGTCACGTTGGGTGCTGAAATAGCAGCGAGCTGGTCCCGTGCCGCCCCGGCTCGGCAGTGCTTGGCAACTCCAGGAGCTGAGCCCTTCCCACAGGGATGCTGAGTCCAGGGAAACAGGGCCCTGGCCCAGCAGCTCGTCCCCAGCACAGCAGCAGCCAGCGCTCTGCAAACACGAGGGTCTTCCTCGGGGGAAGGAGCAGGCGAGGGTGGAGTTTGACACACAGGCTCATTGATTCGGGGCAGATGGACCTTCTGTTTCCTGAGAGGTGTATCGCTATGGATGCTAAAAAGCTTCAGCAGAGAAACTTTCCAGCTTTCTGCAGCATTTTGTGAGGCTGCAGCATTTTGGGAGAGCTCTGTCTTTCCCATGCAAACTATTAGAAACAGTGATATGGGGTTTGTAAACTGACTTTGCTATCTCACACCTGTGAGATTGTTTGTAGGATTGTTATGATTCTGACTAGAGAAAGATTTTGGAATGAGTGTTGGGAGAACTGACCAATCACTTCAGGAGGTGGATGACCAAAGGTCCAATGACCTTCCACCATGTAAGAATACTAAGATATAAAACAAGTGGTCTATAATTAAATAAAGGGACTTCTTCACCTTTCTTCCTGGACCAAATCTGTGTTGGTTTTCTCTCCGTGCTCGCTACTACAGCGACATATCACCAATGTCAGTTTGGCAAATAACACAAGAATGCTGTGTGTGCCACAGGACAGAGGAAAGAGCTCCAACCAAACCTTGCCACGCAGCGCTGCTGGTACCCAAGCTGTCGCTGCGAGTTGCTCCTCCATTCTTTTCACCAGCCCAGAAATGATTTGGATGTGGCAGGAAACGTGTCCCTGCAGGCTCTGTGTGCTCCGTACTGGAGGGGGAGAGGCTGCAGCTGCCAGGGAGCATCTCAGGATCCTCGTGGTGCTCACAGCAAATGCTGCTGATTCACAACTCGCTCATCAAAACCGTGTGTGAAGGTCTGAGCACCAGTTTGTTCTCTGGGATCCATGGGAACTATCCTTCCTGGACGAGGGCGCACGCAGGGCGTGGAGCTTTCCCTGGCTGGCTTCCTCCTGGGTCAGGCTGTCAGCACATGAGCAGCTTTTGAGGGCTCAGGAAACTGCAGATAAGCGAGTGTTGTAAGTTTGGGAGGGCTGCTCTTCTGAGATAAGGGCTGGTTACTCGTGAAAACGGGGCCTTCCTGGGGTGGGTGACACCTCTCATCATCCTACAGCAGGCAGGGCAGGAGGCTGGCAAGGCTGTCCCTGGCTTTTCCACGGCTCTGTCCCACAAAAGCTGTTTGACTTCCAGCCTGTGGCACAGAGGAATCTGGCCTGGAGGTGGAGATGCCTGGTGTCCCCCTCCCTGCAGCACCCAGGTGGGTTAATCCTGAAGGTGAGGCAATGTGAAAACCCACAAGCAAATTTCCAAGCGATCCTAAACGCAGCTAAAAAGGAGTCCCAGGAAAGCAGAATTACCAGGCTCCTAGCTGCTTGCTTCCTGGCAGACAGCTCCTTGGGTTTGGTGCTGCTTCAACAAGCAGAATTGGATTTATTTATCCCCCCTTCCTCCCCGGCTTGTATTTGAGTGGAAATGTATGAATTGCAGTTTTCTAACTGATGGGAATGGAGCAGGGAGACCTCTGGTTTTCCTTTATCTGAGAGTGAAAGCTGGATTGGAAGAGCCCTACAGAGCACAGGGCTGGTTCTATTCTGAATCTCCACCCTGGTTTTGTCTCCCTTGGAGGCTGGAGGGGTGCAATAAAGAGTGGGTTTGCTTCCCTGGGTGGGATGAGTGGTTTGTGTGCTGCTGCTGGCTCTCTGGCTGTGCAAGAGGTGGGCACAGGGATGGGGAGAAATCTGGTGCTGCCACCTGAGGATTTTGACCACAAGCATTTTGGGTTTGCTTCTGTGTGAGTGCTTCCTCTCTCTTAAATGATCCTGGTTATCTTGGAGACTGTCAGGAAAGGCTTCCAGCCTTCCTCCTTTGCTCCCCCTCATCACACCTTGTGGGATTCTGGGTTCAGAGCCAGGGTCTTGTGTATCCCAAGAGTTTTCTGGATTGCTCTTGTAGTTAAGAAAAGGTGCTGTGGGTGTAGGAGGGTGGTCAGCAGCCCATTTCTGGCAGTTCTGTTTCCCATATTGTTCTGGGGGTGGTTGTCCCAATCCAGGCCTCTTTGGACACAAGGATATTCTCTCTTCCTGAGTCCTTTGGGAAGTACTCTTTTTAAGATGCAGCTGCCCCTGGATCCCTGGCAATGTCCAAGGCCAGGCTGGATGGGGCTTGGAGCAGCCTGGGATAGTGGAAGGTGTCCCTGCCATGGCAGGGGATGGAATGAAGTGGGCTTTGAGACTCCTTCCAACCCAAACCATTCCATGGTTCTATGTTAGCATGGCCTTTCCTGTATATCCCAACTCTTGTTAGACCTTGAGGTCATCTTTGCACTGTGACAGCTCTTGATGCTTTAATGAAGGCTTGCTGTTAGCTCTGCCTCTTAAATGTCCTTATTTTTATTTGTTTGCTGTTTTGTTAACAGTGACTCTCATGACTGCATGAGAAGCTGCCAGCCACAGGTCTGAGCTTCGACCCTCCTGTTCCAAATGAGCTTCTAACCTGATGCATCGAGTGCTCAGGCTAGAAAAGCAATTTCAGGTAGGTCAGTGCATCTTGCATTTTGCATTTTCAAGCACGTGTGTTTTGGAGTGGTGTATTCATCCAGTACCTTGTTTACTGTGACCTGGATTCGGGCAAGGTCTTGTTTTGGACACTTTGGATATTTCACAAAATGTCTAACTCCAGTATTAAATTGTAAAATCCTGGGGAAAGACAGCTGAAAGATCCCTTAGATCAGTTCCTTCTGCCTGCTTCCAGGGAAGGATGACTAAGAGCAAAGCTTGAAGATGTAGATTGTGGATGATAAATGCTCCCAAAACCCTGCTTGTAAGGAAGGCTTTGCCCTTCTGGCTGTGGAAACTGGAGTGATGTATTGGGTAGACAGCCAGAATGGGGGCTGCAATACCTGTGTTCTGTTCCCAGCTCTGGCTTTGACACAGATGAATGACCTGCAGAGAGAGAATAAATGGGGTGTGTGCCTTTCTTGCTGCTTGTAGTTGTGTTTTTGTCTTTCAGTAATGCTTTGAAGCTGTGTGAGGATTTGCTGAAAGGCATCTCATAAGATTTGTTGTGGTTTTGTTGGGTTTGATCCGTGCTGGAAAGCTCCATGACTGATGGAAGAGCTAGAGGGGAGGTGTAGTGAGAATCAGCAAATAAAAGTGGAGCTTTAGGTTGTAAAGATTTTGAGAAAGAGCGTGTTCTAAAAGCTGTTACTTGTTTGTGTGCAGCCCCAGTGTCCAGCCCTGGGAGTGAACCAAATCCCTCGTGCCTCCCATTCCTAGCTGGGAAACCTTTTGCCTTTTCCCCCAAATGTTCTGGAATATTAGTGAGCCTTAACTGGCTGATTCTGAGAGGCTGTGGTGGGAGACAGAGCAGAAAAGCAGCTTTCAGTTGTGATTCTTCCTAATCCAGCTGAACTCTCCCTGCAAGTGCCCTGAGCACATTTGTCTTTGGAAAATTTGGGTTTAGCCCCTCTCCTGTGGCTGTCCCAGTACTGCGTCTGTCTGGATCTCAAAGGTTGTATAATTAAGATGTTCAGGGCTTTTCCACAGAATCTGTAAGAAATACCACCAGAAATCATGAGACAAGTGCTGTGATTAAACATCAAGGCTGCTGAAATTGAGGGAACTGATTTCTTTTTTGTGTGTGTCACAGGTCAGGTGAATTATGAGCAGGTTTTTGCAGTTGTTGCTCTCTGAAAGCTGCCTCTGTGTCACAGCTGCTCTGGACAAACTGTAATATCAAGGCTTGTTTACAGCAGTCATGAAAAATTCCTACTTTCCCCACCCTTCTTCAACTACACGAATACTGAGAGCTGGAGACACTTTGAGCAGACACCCGAAGCTCCTGGCACTGTATTGATTCAGCTTCTGTTTGCTCTGCATCCAATACACAGCCGTGATGAATAATGCAGGAAACTATTACTTAAAGTTTAATGCAGCTTTAATCGGGGTTGAACATCAACAGGTGCAGTGCAAGAGGCTGCCCTGCTCTGTGCTAAACGGAAAAGATTCAAAGCAGGTGTTGTTGGGTCTGTGTTGTTGGGTTGTTCCCTCTGCCCAGGGCAGTGATTGTCCCCCTGGGCTGGCCCTGCTGAGGCACCTCGAGGGCTGTGTCCAGTTCTGGNCACAGCTTGTCTTTTATGTACAGATACTCACTTGCAGGGGCCTTGGTGTCTGGGACCTGTGTGGTTTTTGCTGTATTTATCTCAGTGTGTGACAACACACGTTCTGTATCTGTGGGGTCACAGAGCACATGGATGACTCTGCTGACACCCAGGGATCTCACTTCGTGGAATATCAAGGCACTGCTGTCTCTTCAATGGCTTTTTTTTCTTCTTGGTACGAGTATTATTTTTTTAAACAAAGGAAAAACATCCCTTTCGTCAATTGTTCCCTTTGCAGAACTTGAGCCTTAAAATAATCCAGGAAGCCTTTTGTTATATAAATATACTCATCCTCCAGCTTGGCACGGAATGTGCTTGACAGAGCTGCTTGCTGAATTCTGTTTTAAACTTGAATTTCGGTGGCTATGAAGGAGAAACCCTGGGCTCAGAGAGCAAAGCAAACACTGACTGCTGTGTAATCACAGTGTAACAGGGACTATTTAAGGCAGTGGAAAGCAGGGATTTATGCCTGGAACTCAGTTTCTGTGGCTCAGTGATTTTTGTTTCAGCTTGTTACAGCCAGGTGTGCTCAAACCTCCCGAATTTAGCTCCATGGGAACAGAGCATATGTGCAGTCTTTGGAAAATATCCGTGCTCAAGCTGTTTGCTCAGGAATAGAATTGTGTATGAATACAGCAAGGGCTTGGAATGGTTAACAGTAAATTCCAGTGCAGAACACTCAGTAGTGAGATCTCACAGTTAAGTGGGCAACAGTTGGCTAGAGCAGATGTTTAAATAGAAAATGAAGAAAAAAATCACCACCAAAAAAACCCCCACAAACTCAAAAACCCGTCAGCCACAAAACCCCATCACTCTCTGAATGTCAGATAATCTTTGTTAAAAGCGGTGGCTGGTTTCTGGGTGTTGTCTTGTGCACGTAAAAGCACCTTGGGAGGAATTTATGAATCACGTACAGGACTGAATGTGACTGTAGAGTTTTTCTGTGTCCTCTGCAGGCCACACATTCGTTGTTACATTGGCTTTTTAAGTGATACTTTTGGTTTGTTTTGCTGCAAGCCTGAGCTTGAAGCTGCTGCTGACCAAGGAGGTTGGACTCAGTGATCTTGGAGGTCTTTTC
The DNA here is from genome assembly GCA_013397815.1 of Aleadryas rufinucha. Classification (NCBI taxonomy): domain Eukaryota; kingdom Metazoa; phylum Chordata; class Aves; order Passeriformes; genus Aleadryas; species Aleadryas rufinucha. Next base: position 16,273 of record VZTH01010820.1, read on the forward strand.
CAGCCTAAGTGGTTTTATGATTCCTCCCAAATTTTTCCAGCTGCGTGCATCGAACCTATCCCAGATGAGTGGGGATGTTAAGTGGGTGCTGCAGGATCTGCCTGGGTGCTTTTGGTACAAACACTGAGCCCACAGGTTGTGTTTTTAAAGCAAGGAGAGTGAAGGGTGAATCCATGCAACCCCCCAGGAGAGCCTGAATCCAGTCTGATGTGCTGCTGCCTCCTCCCATGGTAATGGAGTGATGGTGCACTGAGAGAAGAGGGAAGAGTCCAGGAGAGTAGCGTAGAATCATTGAATGGTTTGGGTTGGAAGGGACCTCAAAGCTCATCTCATCCCATCCCTGCCATGGGCAGGGACACCTTCCACTGTCTCAGGGTGCTCCAAGCCCCATCCAACCTGGTCTTGGACACTTCCAGGAATCCACAACCTCTCCTGGCAATGACATCTTTGGCACTTACCCAAAACTAAAGGTTTAATGGAATTTTGGAGCAGAGGTTTTATGTTCCCTGTGTTCAATTTGTTGGATCAATCAAATTGGGTTTTGGTACATTTTCTAGCTGCTTATTCTGTGGCTTGGCTTGTTCTGGGTGCTGTGGATAATTTCCTTCTTGTCTCCTAATTTATTTGCCTTCAGACATGTAGCTGCTCCTGTGTTTACTGGAAAATGGAAAGGATATGCTAGCAGGAAATGGCTGCAGTTAATGAAAATAGGCTGTACCTGCTGATGATTAATCCTTAATCCAAAGAAGGAACTTTCCTTCTGCACCTTTGTGGCCTGAATTAGCATCTGACTGTTCCTTTGTCCTGAGGCTGGCTGTGAATGACTCCGGGATTGATTCATGACTTAGGGGCCCCAGTAATAGGATTTCCTGTGAGGGTGTGTCACCAGTCCTTGCACAGGTTCAAAGGGAAAATGGGTTTTCCCTCCTGTGTTGCATCCTCTGGACTTGTACCCCTTGGCTTTGGCTCGTTTTTCTCCCTGACTCTAGTACCAGTGAGGTTCCAGCTGGGATTTGATGGCTGCTGCCATCCCAGCTCCTTTCAAGTGTTTCATCACCCACCCAGGGCATCTGGGGACGGGGCAGGCCGTGTTCTCCTTGGGTTCAAGAGTGAACATAAATACATGCAGTGCTTCTCTGAAAGGCTTTCAAGTGCAGCACTGCTCTTTTGCAGCTCTGTTTTCTCCCTTCGAAGGCGGAGCAGCCGCCGCCGAACTCGGGGCTGCAGTGCGTGACTGCTCCCTTAGCAAGCAGTTAAAACATCAGCTATTACACTGACGTGCAAATGTTATTTTGTGCTGAAGTCATGCTGGAAATAGTTCAAAATGTCTTGTTTATTTGGATTCACGAGGGGCACGCTGTCTGGCTGAGCTCTAATCTTGTTTTGCTCTCTGCTTTCTTTGCAATCAGCAGAGCTGTATTCAAACCATGCTGAGAGATTTAAGGTACTTCTTGGTCTGCACCCCAGGAGCCACAGGCTGAGGGCAGCACCCCTGGGTTTGTGCCTTTTGGGAAGCAGGGTTATTAATCAGTTGTTTTCCCCCAGGCTCAGTCCTTTGGTGGATGGAACAGGCTCTGTTCCCGTGTTGAATTCTGCCCCTCTGCCCCTGGGCTCAGGTGAGACCCCACCTGCAGAGCTGCCCCAGCCCTGGGGCCCAGCACAGGGAGGACCTGGAGCTGCTGGAGAGAGTCCAGAGGAGGCTCCAGGATGATCAGAGGGATGGAGCAGCTCTGCTGGGAGGAAAGGCTGGGAGAGCTGGGATTGTTCAGCCTGGAGAGGAGAAGCTTTGGGGTGACCTCACTGTGGCCTTGCAGGGCCTGAAGGAGCTACAGGAAACATGGAGAGAGACTCTTTACAAGGACCTGGATTGCCAGGCCAAGGGGAAATGGCTTCCCAGTGCCAGAGGGCAGGGAGAGGTGGGATATTGGGAAGGAATTGTTCCCTGGGAGGGGGGGCAGGCCCTGGCACAGGGTGCCCAGAGAAGCTGGGGCTGCCCCTGGATCCCTGGCAGTGTCCAAGGCCAGGCTGGACACTGGGGCTTGGAGCAGCCTGGGACAGTGGAAGGTGTCCCTGCCCATGGCAGGGATGGCACTGGATGGGCTTTGAGGTCCCTTCCAACACAAACCACTCTGGGATTCTATGAAATATCTGTTACTGGCTAAGCACTGACTCATCCGTCCATTATTTTAACAACAGATGCACTTGTTTAAATTGACTCCATGGTTTTGCAGTTTTATTGTTCAGCAGATAATATGGTTATTTGGATTCTTGCACAAGATGTTTTGTTTCAGTTCACTCCATAAATGTTTCTCTCTGTGTTTGCAAGATGCATGAAAACAAAAAGGTTTTTTCCTGGCCTGTGCTGCCCTTCCTCTGCTGTCCCTGTTCCCAATGAGCAGCTGAAAGGCTGTCAGCAACTGTTTTGACAGATTTTCCTGTACTACTTAGGAAGACAAAAAGTTACATCTCACGTATTTTGCTGTGCAGGGATAAATACACAGCGAAGGGTGGGTGAAATATTTGGTATGAACATGCTGAGGGATTTTGTAATCCCAGCACAGGATGTCTGCTCTGTCACCAGAGCCCTGTGTGACTGTCCCAGCTGTTCAAATCATGTGTGCATCCCAGCTACATCCAGGCAGGCTTAAATATCCTCCTGGCCAGAGCATGCTCCTACTTCACGTTCCTCCCTGCCCTTCCCTTCATTGTGGAGCATCCTCGCAGCCATCTCCAGACACCGACACATCACTAAACTCCCTCAGCTTTGCTAAGAGTTTCTTGGAAAGTTGATGCAAATGCAGCCTGAGGAGCTCCCTGAGCAGTGTGTGGCACATCCAGAAAGGCAGAAAGGCGAGGGACAGGCTTTGCACAGAGGCTGTGTCATTATTAGGATATGTTAACGAGGTGGCTTCGGGTGTTTTGTGAGTGCTGGTGCTGATCCAGAGCGGCTGAGGCAGCTCCTTGTGTCTGCCCTGCCCAGGGTGCTGGTGGTCTGTGCCAGCAGGAGTGCCCTGCCCCAGTGCTGGTTCCCACACTCAGGGGCAGCACTCAGCTTGCTCTTGACGTTTTGTTATCATTTCCCTGCCTGTGTTTGGGTCTCTGTGCAGCTTCTCAGGGAAGGCAGCTGAATACCAAGACACTGTCTCCAGCTCTGCAGTTCTGCTGATCTGTTTGAAGTCCCCAGACAGTTGATCAGGCAAACTTGCTGCTAAATGGATGATCTAATTCCCCGTGAATGCTGTGATCATAAACATTACCCTACATCACAGAAACTATTTGAAAACCAGTGCGTACTCCTCAAAGTGTCAGTTGTCTTTCAGCACCCTCGTTGTGCTCTTTCATCTTTAAATGCTTGTGCTGAAGCTCAAATAAACTTACCTGTCAGCAGTTGCAGGGATGTCTCTTCTGTCTCTAGCTCCTTTGTAGCTGTAACTGGCAGTTTAAAAGCTGTTTACAAAGGAGATAAAGCAAGGAGCTGTGTTGTAGCTGCTGTCTCTCTAAATGATTTTTCTCATACTCCAGTAATATTCAGCAGGAGGTTGTGCTGGTGCTTTGTGAGGATTGCTCAGAGGCAGCACGTGAGCTCTCTGCTCAGAACCCCTGAGGACATGGGCAGGGCAGGAGGGTGTCCCTGTACACTGGGAAAACTGGGGGGAGAAATGGTCCAGAGAGAGGTGACTTCCTGGAAAAAGAACGGGACAGAGCACCCAACAACCTGAGTGCCTGAGGAGTGGCCCCCAGCAGAGGAATGCTGTTTCACAGCCCACAGACACGTGGTTTGAATTTCACAAGGGAGAACTCCTTTGAAACCTGAAATTCGTAGACTCATAAAATCATGAGGGTTGGAAAAGCCTCTGGGATCACCGAGTCCAAGCTGTGCCCGGTCCCCACCTTGTCCTCAGCACTGAGTGCCACCTCCAGGCCTTCCTTGGACACCTCCAGGGATGGATGGAGACTCCAAACCTCCCTGGGCAGCCCCTGCCAAGGCCTGAGCACCCTTTCCATGGGGAAATTCCTCCAGAAATTCCATGTGGAATATCCAAGAAAGTCTGGTTTTTGTGGGCCTGTTCATTCTCTTTTATTCTCAAGGTGAGGTTCTAGATGCTCATTTCAGTGAAAGCCCAGTTCTCATCACAAGTCCTTCCTGTCTGTTCCATCCAGCATCCAAAACTGTGCAGTAGGAGTTCCTGACAAATTGCCCCGAGGAACAGCTTTATTTTTACACCACAGCCTTGCAGAAAGCAAGTCTAAAAACTCAGATCATTTCTATAAGTGAGCTTAATAAAACAGCAAGGTTTTGTTTGCCTCCTTCTGCTTCTTGCTTGTGCAAGGGGCACCATCCTTGTAAAAGTCACGCTAAATCTGGAGCTCGTTCTCTGTTTGTCTGGAAAATGACAAAAAACCGCCCATTTTTCCATGTTGATGCACTGATTGTTTAGTTTTATCTGGAGAATTCTGATACTCAGCCAGGGTCTGCCTTTCTGTGGTTATTTGAGGTGGAGTGAAAATGGACACTTCAAAGCAATCCTGTGTTGTCATCCTGTGAGTTTGAGATGCTGAAAACAGGAAAAAAACCAAGCCCGTGTCCCAGCAGGATCTGGAGGCTGCAGCTCTGCCCCTGGCTGTACTGTGAATATTGATGGCACAGACCTGTGGGGACTGATTGCACGTGAAAAGAGGAAACCCAGGTGTGCTGAGCAGGAATCAGGTGTGTGCTGCAGGGTTAGTGAGGCTGGAGAGCACTGGTTGCTAATAAAAAACCAGGTTATTGTCTGTGTATCTCCTTATAGAGGTCACTTTGCTGCTGCTGCTGCATGAGGAAATAATAAATACAGGTGACCAAAGTGTGTGTGTATGTATTTATTTGATGTTTTTTACCAAAAATCAGCTTGAGATGAGTGGAGGAAGGCACATAAACAGCCAGGGATGTAGTTAATTACTCGCTCTGCTGCTCTGGTTTAAGAGAAGTTTTGGAAGCAGCTGTTTTGAGATATTGAGAGGTTACTGCATTTTCCAGGCCCTTTCCTGTCTCTGAAGCTTAATGCTTGTTCCTGCAGCACTGGCAGAATGCAAAAACTTCATTATTTTTAGGTTTTGTTCTGGTCTAGGGAGGCTTTTCTTTGAATTTGGAGGTTCTTTCACTGCAAATAGCTGCAAAGTCGAAGTAGTAAGTGAGTAAATATTATTAGTGAAGGAATAGAGAACAGAACAAGATACTGTAAAAAAATCGTAATTAAAAAAATTACCTTCTTCTCCTCGATTCTCCGTGTCCTCAATCTTCCATCTCCAAAAAGAAAAAGGTTCAGCAAAGGATGATGAAGGTGATCAAAGGCATGGAACAGCTGTTGTATAAAAGGAGATAAATAAACTTTTTCTCTTTAGTGTGGAGCAGAAATAGTGGTGAGGGGAAGAAGTGAGGAGAGGAATGTTATGCAGATTGGGAGCTTTGCATCCTCCAAAGAGGATGACTGTACCCAGGCCTTCCTCACTCAAAAAAACAAGGAAGCAACGAGCTTGTAACAAGGGAAAGTTTTTCTCTTGGTGGTGCACAGTTATGCTGTGGTATTCCTGGCCAGGATCTTGCTGGAAGGTGAGAGGTTCAGAGGAGTCTGGATAAAACCCAGCCTATTAAAAGCTGTTAAACACAGCGTCTCCTGGCTCAGGGAAGAGTTATTAAAGCATTGTTTGGAGGAATCCCAGGATGGCTCAGGCTGCAGGGAGCACAGGGGGAGCTGGTGGCAGCTCCCTGCTCCAGCAGGGCCATCCCAGAGCACAGGGCACAGCATTGTGTGCACACAGCTCTGCA